>PVKB01001836.1:225689-352073 GCA_004027205.1 Ctenodactylus gundi | reverse complement strand
GGGGGGCGGGGGGGCGGTGGTCTTCATTGAGCCTCATATTTCTCCTTCACAACTTTACACTGACCCTCCAAGGGCTCACTGCCTGGCCTCCAAGGCCATCCTCTGAAATCTGAGCGGAAGCCTCCATGATCACATAACTCTTGCACTCTGCAAATCTATAAAGCCAGGGCCACATTAACACTCTGCCAGTCTGCCACTGGCTCAAGCAGTAGCCTGACCTCTTTGGATAAATGCTGTAGAAGCTTTCTGGTTCTTAGATGGTTGAACTCTGGGCAGCTGGACTCTGGCAGACTTTTTCCTCTTTGGCCCTTGGGTACACTCTTCAGAGCAAAATCTTTTGCCTCTCCACACTTGAGGTGGTAAAGGGTAGGGTACTATTGATTTGTCACTCCCTCAAGGCAACTTTTTTATAGTCCTGCTTCCAAGTACGTGGCTTTTTTTTAATGCTAAGCTTTTTAAGTTCCCTCTATTCATTTGTCACACCACTGCAGGCCCTTTTAGTTTGGTCAATCTGCAAACTTTGTGTATCATTTTTCTCTGCTATCTCTTCTTTTACCATAAAGTTGGCTAAAAGCTGCAAGCAGTAACCAAGAGATAACCTGGACATTGGGTTGCCTTGAGATTTTCTCCACCAAATTTAATAGTCCACAACCCTTAATCTCAGTTTCAGGCCCAAGACTCTGGACAAAGGCAAAATGCTAACAAACTTTTGTCTATAGCATATATGATTTTTAGACAACTTGTCAATAAAGCTCTCCTTTCCATCTGAAATCTCTTGAAACTGGCCTTTCCAATTCATACTTCTATCAGCATTCAGATCTTCTGAGCTTTGACTAGAAACTCCCATCAAGCTTGGCTCAGAGCACCCCTAAGGCCTACATCTAGCCTACACCCTCAAACCTTTCCAAACCAATTTCGTAGACTCCTAAACTACATAATCTGGTAAAGTCACAGCAATGACCCTACTTCTGGTACCAATTTCTATTTTAGTTATTTTTCATTGCTGGGACAGAATACCCAACTCCCTCAACTTTAGAGAGGAAACATATTTTAGTTCACATTTTTTTTTAGAAGGTAACAGGCCATTCACAGGTAGACGGCTGAAAAATGGTAGAACTACATGGTAGGGCTGTGGCCAGAGCCAGACCAGAGTTCCTCATGGCATGGCACACCAAAGCACACCTGAGAGTAAGGGCAAACCATAATACACCCCTCCAGGTCAAGTCCTAAAATTTCTACCCCTTCCAGCTAGACCCCATTTTCCAACAATACACACTATCCACAGGTACAGGAGGCTTTGGGGGAACACTCTAGATCCAAATTATAATACTTGGTTTCTAGATCTGAGCCAATTCTCAGAGCTATAGCTTACTTACTAAGGAAAGAGCAAGCCCCTATGAGGAAGAACCCTGCAAAACTACTATATAAATATGTAATCATGATTTTTCCCGTATTTTCCCATGAAACTTAGATCTATTAACTTAAACAGCCATATGCAGGGAAAGGGGGAATATCCAGGTATTTTGAAGGCTGCTACATCCAGGGACAAAGCTGAGGCTAATAACAAACAGATACAAAGTGCCACTATGACCCCTCTTTTAGAATAGAATCAGAAGAGATCACGTAATAATTAGAACCCTGGCCCCAGGTCCAGGTCTGTCGTCTTGTGGTTCTGCTATAGTAGCTTGTGAATTCCAAGAATGGGTTTACCTTTTCTTGCTACAGCGCCCCAGACATACAATAAGCTATAGGATTTTGGGTTTCACGATATACCAATATGAGTATAGGATTCTGAATAATATTACTTCAAAGCAAATGAGGTTTTTTTTTGTGTGTGTGGTAGAGGTAGTGGTGATGGTGGTAGCAGTTGTGCAGATAGTGCTGGAAACTGAACTCAGAATCCCACACATAGTATGCCGAGCTTATTACCATCAAGCTAAATTCCAATCCCCACAAGACTTTAAAAGCAAAGCAGGTACAGTGCTAACACATGGAAATATGTGGTCATACAAGGTACCCAGCCACCTAGAAGCTGTCAGCCTAAAGGGTACCCATTTTATAACTGTAATATGCAATGGTTACACTGAGCTTGACTGTTTTGTGCACATATATATCATGTCAACGTTACAATCCCTTCTCCTTCCCCTTTCTGGCTCTCCCACTCCTTCCCTCATTCCCCTGCCCTCAACTCCCACTATTATATCCATTTGGTTCTATAAAATGCCTGTATTCTGGGTTTCTCATATCAGACAAACCGTACAATATTTAACCTTTTGAGTTTGACTCCGTTCACTCAGCACTCACTCATGTCTTGCCATGCTGCATGAACACTCTCTCTGACATCTCCACGAGGTCCTTTTACCATTGCCAGCCACTCATGAAGGGAATGAGATCTTCTGAAACTGTGAGCTAAAATAAACTTTTCCTTTCTTAAGTTGTGTCAAGTATGCATCCTAACAATGAAACAGTGACTGAGAAAGAAATTGAAATCAGAGAAGTGGGTCAATGTTGTGACTTTACCTGGGCATGTGCTTTACAAGACTTTGGAACTAGTTGGTGGGAGAAAGTTGAAAAAGTTTGGATATGCTGCTAAAGATTTAGAATGCTGTAGCCAAGATTGGTGAAAGATTCTGATAAAAGCTAAGAAGATCAAATGCTAATAAGAGTACAGTTGGAAAAGCTGTGTTTATGAGGTTTTAGAAGGAAAAAAGGATTCTATTGGCAATTGGTCTTGCAACTGCATGCTACCCTCTGGCAAAAAGTGTGTCAGCATTTTAAGACTATCCTGAGACTGCATGAAACTGAGATCAAAGGTAGTGGACTACTTACTCTCATAGAGGAAATTTCAAGGCAGCCCAATGTTCATGCTGCCACATGGGTACTGCTTGCATCTTTTAGCCAGCTTTATGCTGAGAATCAAAACACGGCAGAGGAAAAAGATGTAAAAAGTCTGTTTTGCCAAAATGAGAGAGATTGCAAAATTGGAGCAAAAGTGTGCGTGGTTATTGATGGGATCGGTATTAAAAAGAAGCCAAGTACTTGGAACCAACTATAAGAAAGATATTTTGAGGGCATCTCTGGAATCACCTAGATGCCACCCTTACCTGGTATGAGGGTACAAAGGCAAAAGATTTTGCTTTGAAAAAGAGAACCCCAGAATTCAACCTAGGAAAAGTGAAGCCTCAAGGAGTTCAACCATCCAAGAATTCAGAGACCTCTGCAGCTATGGCCCAAGGGGTCCAGACTATAGCTCAAACAAGACATAGAACTTGGCATCATCCACATGATGCTGCTTTTATAAAATTTTATTACACAGAAAGAAAGAGTTGTAGGGTTAGGAAATCTCTCATCTAGATTTCAGAAGGCCTTGGAGGCAAGGCAGTGTGCCCCTGAAGGGCAATGCGTGAAGATCAGTGAAAGGGAATCCGAAGGTATAGTGGAGACTCTGGCAATTCAGAGATCTACAGAGGAAAGTTGGAGGCAATGAGCAGAGCCATCACAAAAAAGAAGTCACAGGGCTGGGGGAGTTGTTCAGCAGTTAAAGAACTTACCTAATAAACACAAGGCCCTAGGTTTGACTCCCTAGCACCACATACGCCAGGTGTGGGATCACATGCCTATAATCTCAGAACTCAGAGGGCTGACACAGGAGGACCGCCATGAATTTGAGGCCAGCCAAGGTTACGTGGTCAGTTCAGGATCAGCCTGGACTACAGAGTGACACTCTGTCTCAAAGAGAGAGAGAGAGAGGCCATGGAAATTTGGCCAGAGGCAATGTCATAGGGGTGGAGCTACCCAAGGTCTCTGTAGCTCACATTTTACCACAGCTTACTCTGGGTGCCGGATATAGAGCTACAGGATTTAACAGAGCTACAGGAATACTGCAGTATCTGGTGCTTGCCCAGCTGCCTTGCAGTCTTGCTTAGGTCTGATTGCTTTCTGTCTTCCTATTACTTTCAGAATGGTAATGTTTACCCTATGACACTGTAAGTTGAAAGTGTTTAACTTTCTTTGATTTTTCACAGGAACTCACCTCTAAGAGTTTGCCTTGAGTCTCAGAGGAGATTTTGAACTTGGACTTTTTAGCAGTGCTGAGATTATTAAGACTTAGGCAACTGTTGAAGATGGACTAAATGCATTTTGCATATGGAAATGAGCATGAATCTTTTGAGGGCCAGGAACAGAAGGTTATTATTTGGATCTGGAATGTCCCTTAAAAGCCTCATGCATTCGAGTGTTGTGGATGACCTATGGATTTCATGTTGCTGTGGTTTGGACCTGCAGTATCCCCCCAAAAGCCTCATGTACATGAAACCATCTGCTACTGGGAACGGAGGCCTAGCTGAAAGGGGTGGATGATTGGGGCCTGACCTGAAAGTATTGTATCAACTTGTTGAGATGGTGGAACACCCAGGACAGAGCTCTAAAGCATGTGTTATTGACTTATGGCCAAGGAGTGAGGGAGGGGCACCCACTCTATGTGTGATCAGCCCAAGTAGCAGGTTGAACAAAGTAAAGGAAGAAAGAGGAAACATTATTACAGATTCTTCTTGAAAAACCTCAGCCTTGCCTGAGTCTCCAGATATCCCCTCACTCCTCGCTCACTTGACTTTCTGTTTGCAATGCCCATAAGCAGCTCTCAGACTTCGTCACATGCTTCTACCATTGCTGGTGGCTCATGATGGACTGTGAGACCTGATGTTGTGAACTAAAATCAATCTTTCCTCCCTTAAGTTGAGGTTGTCAGCTATTCTGTCCCGGCAATGAAAAAGTAACTAGAAAGGCTATTCCCATGCCTGAAGGTGGGGTTACCACTATGGTGGACATTGTGCCCAGGTTCACCGGAGGATCAGACCAAAGCTCATCTCTAGGTGAGACAGCACTCTCAGTTTCCTTCTTCTCCCTGCCCTACCTACTTCTCACTCCCAGAGCAGGATTCATGAACACACAATAATGCAGTAACACAGGGCCAGGTGCACAGAAGGACCTCAAGCTTGGGGTTGAATGCTCTCCATGTGTTATTTTAAAATTCTTTTTTTTTTCTCCCCTATGTTGACCAGACTGAACCCAAATTCCTAGGCTTATGCAATTCTCCTTTCTCAGCCTCCCTAGTGGCTGGGATTATAGATGCATGCTACCACACCCTGCTATATTTTAAAATGCTTAGTACCTTTATCTTTGCTTTTGTGTTGTCCTGTGACATCATATGTAAATTAAGGTAAGATAATAAAGATACACAGGGACTCAGAACCTCAGCTCATGGGTGAAGGTGACACCATAACCCATAGCTCCCCACCTCCCCTGCCTCTTGACATCCCACACTCTGCCCAGCCTCTCCCTCCCTACCCCGTCTAGTTACTGGTATATCCCTCCAGCAATGGCAGGGGCCAGTACGCAAAACAAGGTAGAGTACTGAGCACACATGCTCCTCAGGGCACGGGATGGTGGTTGTTGCCAGTAACCCTGGCAAGCAGCACAAAGGTACATTTGGTAGGCATTGTGACGAGGACAGGCTTTTCCACTACCCACAATCTAAATGCCTATATTACTTGGTGCCAGGGTTATACCTACGGTTGCTCTAGTCTGTGCATTGGATTAGCTGGCGCATCGGAAGCAGAGTTACCTGGCTGGATGTCCTCAGCTGGGATTCTCAGCATGTTGAGTGCTTAGCACCTTCTCATGCCCCAAAGGGACTCTCCCTTCCAACCTTCTGGTGTCTGGCTTGTGCTCAACTCTTTGGCTGAGGCGCCTTCTGGGGACAAGAAACAAAAATATAAATTGTGTGATTTTTGTGAATTCTCATCCAAGCTAAATGCTTTGATATTTGCAATTAAAACTGGTCTAGTACCAGATGGCGATAAAGAGTAGAATCCTAGGAAAAGTGAGTCCTCAAGGAGGTCAGCCATCTAAGAACTCAGAGACCTCTGCAACTATGGTCCAAGGGGTCCAGACTACATTAATTTTCCTGCATTTAGAACTACATTAAATAGCAAATAAACACCATGGCCAATTTAAAGAGACATTGTGGTAAAAAAAAAAAAAAGAAAAAGAAAAGAAAAAAGAAAGATAAAAGGTGTTATCTTAGTATCTTTAAGATCACCTTTTTCTTTATTTTTTTCCTGAGAGTTCAGCTTAAAAAATAAAAACAAAAACATGTTATAAAAGAGGTTTAATTTAAAAAACCAGAGATCATCTCATCACCACACTACTCAGATTCTACTTTCTTGTCACTGGCAGCAGTGATGGCAAGAGTAGGACCTTCTCCTGACTCAGCGCCAGCTGGGGGAGTAGGTTCACGTGCCCCACATTGCAGAATATACTCCCTATATTGACATTGGCCAGGGCATTTGTCAGTTCACTGGGCCAAAAAGGCTCAATATTTGTACCAGTTTCTCTGATGGGGCACTGATTTTCTCTCCTATGATGGGCACTTCATTGTCCTACAGGATGAGGGCCTTTCCTCTTTTGGAATAAGAAGCCTTTTGTTTTCCTTTTGCTCTGGACTCCACAAATTATACAGCTGGTATCGCTCACTCACTGTCTTCTGAAAGCATCCCTTCCGATGCTCCAATAAAATATTTGAACATTTGAACATGAGTCTCTGTCTCATACTCTGCTTCTAAGGAACTCTAACCAGGTCCAACTTAACCAGAAAAGCAAACATTAGAATTCCCAAGGTGGGGGGTTGGGGGCGGGTGACAAGGAAGCAGCAAGAAACAGGGCATTGTGTCCTAGTGACTAATATAGAATCCAACTCTCTTTACCTCTAGAACTTCCTCCTCCCAACTCACCCTGAGCTCTTCTCTGAAACTAGCTTTTAAGAATGGTCTACAAGGCTTTTCCCTGGCACCTCTGTCCACTCAGTTCTCAAGTAGGTGTTGAGTACCTAACAGTGTCAACTACCATTTATAGAGCATGACCTATGTCAGGTAAGTGCTCATCATGTGTCATTTTCTGTTGCTCTAACTTCTAAAGGAAAGAGGTGTATTTTGCCCTGTTCCTAGAAATTGGGAAGTTCCAGAACATCTAATAAGTCAAGTGCAGGCATCGGGCCAGGACCTCATAAGTACTATCTCCTGGCAGGAAAAAAAAAAAAGGGGGCAAGAGATTGCAAGCAGCAGAGAAAAAACACTAGGGGCTGTCATGCCTTAGCTATCTTGAGGTAACTAATGCAGTCCCAAGAATTAAAAGCATTAATTCTTCTTAAAGAACTAAGATTCTCTTCAAGTCTCTACCTCCCAAAACCATTAGAATGGCATTCCAACTTCAACATGATTTTCAGAAAGTAAGAACTACATGCAAGCCACAGCACCACCATTTATGGTCACTCCTATGGTCAAACCTAAGCACAGGTAATGGAAGCCAAGGTTCAGAGAGGGTACCCTGTACTTCACTGAAGTGATATCACTGGGACCTGGCTCATCTAGCAAGTGACAGTTTAGGATTAGACTCTAGGGCCTTTGCTTTAATTATCAAATTACTTGGTTTCTACTCCATGCTACCTAGAGATAGAGGGGTGAATAGGACATGGTTCTTTCAAAGACATCTTATTAATGAAATACTCCCTTATTTGCATATAGTCAGTGACATTTTCAAACAATTTTATTCAACCAGAAACCCCATAATAGAAAGTGAGCTCAAAGTCTGTGCAGTTTCTGGCTCCTCCCCAATGCTGCAGCATTTCCACCTGGGTGCGTCCAGATTTCCCCCAAGACAGTGCTACTATTGGGACTCTCTCAGGGTAGAATTCCCACTTCTTCCCCAGCAATTCCTATCAGAAATGATGTCCATATCACAGTTCTTCTGAAAAGTCTTTTCCTTTATTTCAATCCTCTGAGAGTAGATCTAAGCAAACTACACAAGCAGCCCTGTGGCAGCCTCTCCAGAGAGGAAATCACCTCCTCCTCAGACCTAGCACTGCAAAGCACTCTGAGAATTCCCAATGGATTATGGCTCTGAGGCCCCATCCCATCCTGGCTGGCTACTCCACTCAGTCCAATTTCAGAAAGTCAGACCTCTGACTCAGATTCCAAGTGTCAAAAATTGCAATCAAACTGACCTAAGAGAAAGAGAAACTGGGAATTGGGTTAACCGGCACAAACAACTGAAAACAAGATAAAAGAACTTAAATGCTACTGTGAGGGTGAGTCTCATTGTGTTGGTATGGCTTTTGTCTTTGTCTTGTTTTTGCCTCTCTAAAATAAGCTCCCTCCAGAATGTCAAAGTAAAAGAAGGCAGCTTACAGTCCCCAACTTTTACTTTCTTAGAGAGATGGGGAGGAATGCTAAATACATCAGAACTGACCCCTGTTGGACCAACCCCGGGTTACATCACCATCTTTGAACCAATCATTGTTGCCAGACATGCTGACTGCCAGACATGGTTATGCATTACCTGCACCTAGAAATAGACTGTGAGCAGGAAAGATTAGTGTACTAGTCCACTTCTCACTACTACTACTCCGAAAAAAAAAAATACTTTGGATAGGCTACTTTATAAAGAAGTTAATTTTGGCTCATAGTTAGGGAGGTGAAAGGGCTCAAATTGGTCACAGCCTTCTTTCTGGAAGAGTCCTGAACTATTATAGAGGATCACCTGGCAAGAGACGAGGAGCGTATCTATGTGTTTATGTGTGTCTGATCTCTCTCCTCCTTACAAAGCTATCAGCATCCAATCATGGGGCTCCACCCTAATGATTTTTATCTGATCCTAATCACCTTCCAAAGGCTTCATCTCTAAATTCTGTAGTCACATCAGGTTTCTATTTTCTTAATACCACTAATATATGACTTTGGGGATTAAACTTCTGCTTGAGATTGGGAAACAAATCATATTTAAATCGTTAACAGTTGGTTCCACAAAGAAAAAAATTAAGTTGCTTTTTTAAGAAATGAGAAGGACTCCTGGGCCAGCAAAACCCACAGATGCCTTCTACTCACAGCCAAAACTATTAGACCATGTAGTCTGACAAGCCCAGTGATTGTGAAATTCCAGTGCTTTTCATTCTGCCCAGAGGAGGTAGTTCAGAGGGCTCTAGAGAGACTAAATATGACTTGGACAAACTTCTAATTTTTATTTTATCCTGTTCCTCACAACTTCTGTACCTAACTTATTAACATTAACCTAATTCCTTGCCACTAAAACCAGAGGCCAAGAGAAAAGCTACATGTGAATGTCATGTTATAATAGCCCTAAAAGACTAAGGCACAGAATGATCTGGAAGAGGAAACATCAAATGCAAAGGCCCTAAAGGAGCTTAAGTTTGAGGAATAGCAAGAAGGCCAGCAAATAAATGAAAGAGAAAGTGGTGTGCTGGACGAATGGCTCAGCAGTTAAAGTGCTTACCTAGCAAGCGCTAAGTCAAATGCTAAGTACCTGAGTTCAATTCCCTAGCACCACAAGAGCCAGGCATGGTGGCACACACCTGTAATTCCAGCACCAGGGAGGCTGAGAGACGAAGATTGTTCTGAGTCCAAGGCCAGCCTGGGCTCCAAATGAGCTCAGGAACAGCCTGGGCTACAGAGTGAGACCCTGTCTCAAAAAAAAAAAAAAAAAAAAAAGGTAAAGAGAAAGTGGTAAAAAAAAAAAAAAGAGGGCCAATAAGCCACGCCAGTTCTCATGAAGCCTCACAGGACAAGGCCCCACAGCAGATGAAATCATTAGCATTGCCATAAGATTTCAACAATCAAATACATGCAGTGTATTATAGTTTAAATCTAAAGTCTCATATGTTTAGAAAGAACTGGATCACGGAAGTGCTGTGTCAGGGATGAATCCACTGATTTTATGTGCTATCAGGAGGTGGGAACTCGTTGAGGGATGGGCCAATGGGGATATGACCTAGAAGAGTATATCCTTTCCCCCCACTTCTCTTGCTCACTGCATCCAGCAAGTACTGAACTACTTTTCTCCACTCTAGGCCCTTTGACCACTGACAGCCAAACATGCATGAGACTTCTGAAGTGTAAGCCAAACTAAACCTCTCTTCCCTTAATTCATGTTAGATATTGGTTTCCAGGGATGAGAAAGTAAGAAATTGTTACTGGGAGTGGGGCCATTGCTGTGACTGTACCCAACTAGCAGTTAAGAAACTTTGGAACTGGTTTGCAGGACGAGTTTGGAAAAAATTTGGAGACATTGACTAGAGAAGCCCTAGAATGCTATAAATCAGGCTTAATGGAAGATTCTGGCCACAGTGAGAAAACCAGAATAATAGTAGAAATGCAGATGATAAAGGCCACTTCAAAGAGGTTTTTAGATGGGAAAGAGAACGATATTAACAATTGGACTGAGAGCCATGTATGTCTGCATTCTGCCTGTTTTCTGAAACTTTGTCTGAAACTGAGTTTAAGAGCAGCAGACTAATCTAGGGGAGGACATTTCAAAGCATCCCAACATTCAGGCTATGACATGGGTTTTCCTGGCTGCTTTTACCCAATTCTATCAGGAAAATCAGCAGCAAATATTAGCACAAAAAGAAGATATGAAAAATTTGCAGTTTCATCAGAAAGGAAATACATCTACAAAGGAAAGCACGGGTTTTTTTTTTTTTTTAAAGATTAGCATTAAAAGGAGCACAGTACTTTGCATCAGGACATTTTACCACTTGAGCCCTTGATGTGGGCCAAAGGTCACAGCTTTGGTAGTTTTTAGCTGCTACACAGCAAGTGATTGCCTGGGGGATAGAGGAAGTGTGTTTCCAGAGGCTGCTCTAGAATTTCACAACAGAAGTCCATAAGCATGACATCAGGAAAGCCATTTCAGAAATCAGGAGGACCCCACTCATTACAAGCTCAAAGATATAAAATTATAAATTTTTGTGTAGTACTGGGGATAGAATACAGGGCCTTCACTCTGAACTACATCCCAGCCTGCTTTTATTGCTTATTGAGACAAGGCTTCTCTAAGTTACTAAGTTGCCAAGGTGATTTCTCCTGCTCAGCCTTCCAAAGTGCTGGGATTACAGGCCTGTGCCACTGGGCCCAGGGAGAAACTGTGAAGTTTTGTTTTGAGAAAAAAACACAAGACAGTCCAGCTCATCCAGGACTGTCTAGAAAAGAGAAAGAAAGAAAGAAAGAGAGAGAAAGAGAGAGAGAGAGAGAGAGAGAAAGGAAGGAAGGAAGGAAGGTAGGTAACTCACTGCAGGAACCCTGGGTTCAATCCCTACTGCTGCAAAAAAACAATTAGTTGACTTATTCTCAATCTTACGCTAAGTATAAATAAAGGCTTTCTTAGAGAACTAAGATAGTTTTCCAGTTCAGTAACACAACCTAAAAGTAAATCAAATTCTTACCATGTGTATTAGTTTGGGTTCTTTCAAAGGGCAGAATTTACAGACTTCACAACAGAAAGGATTAGGAAGACTTACAAATCTGAGGATCGAGACAGTCCAAGATGGCTGCTCAGCGGTGAAGTTGATCTCCCGGGACTGCCGGACAGCTGGTGAGGTGAGAGTCGGCTGCTGATCTCGGCTGTTAGAAGAACAATGGCGAAGTCTGGAGCCTGAAGATCGGCGACTGAAGAGCAGTGACAGGCAGACAGGTGCAAGTTGAGACTGGAGCCAACCTGTGCTGCAGAACCACAGCTTGTAGCAAGTCAGCGTCCCTAGACAATTGCGAAGGTCAGAGCTTCCCAGAGGAAGAAGCTGCAACAATCTTTTCTCCTTCCTTCTACCTTGTTGGAGTTCTAGTTGGCCCTCCCACATCTGGGTGGGTCCCCTTCCCTCATTGGCCAGCCCACAAATCACTCATACTCTAATCCAGCCTGGTTCTCAATTCCCAATCTAGGCGTGATTCCCAAACCCTAATTCAGGTGTGGTTCCTGATTCCCTCAAATTGACATAATCCCTTCAACGGTCACACCTTGCAAATTCAGACTGTACCCAAATTAAACTGCCACGCTATGGACTTCTGTTGTGAAATTCTAGAGCAGCCTCTGGAAACACACTTCCTCTATCCCCCAGGCAATCACTTGCTGTGTAGCAGCTAAAAACTACCAAAGCTATGACCTTTGGCCCACATCAAGGGCTCAAGTGGTAGGTACTTGGGAGTTTCTTCCCACTGTCAGGTCTGGCCCAGCACGTTGTTTTTCAAGTCAGGGTGCATCAATGGATCTGTTCAGCTGAAATCAATGAAGGTAAAAAAGGGAAGGGCAGATTTTGCCCTTGAGAAGGAAGCAGAAATTAAGCTACGTAAATTTCTCTCTGCTTTGCCATTGTTACATAACTGGCATTAGATACTTTCCTTCTCAGGGCATCTAGTTTTGGAAGTAAAAGCCCTGTAGCACTCAGACTGGAAAGTCAGGCACAGAAGTGGTATTCAGATTTGGGCAGAAATTTCTAGCCTTTTGCCCAAAGTAATGCGGAGCAATTTTATCTCCCACCCCAGAGACCATTTCTCAGTATGTGGAGACATTTTTTTTTTTTTGGTCACAACTCAGGGTGGGGGAGGGCATTGCTATTGTTAGCTAGTGCATAGAGGACAGGAATACTGAAAAAATCCTACAAAGCACAGAAGAGTCCTTCTCAACAAAGACTGATCCAGTCCAGGATGTCACCCCTACTTTAAGAAAATAGAAAAAGGAAAAAGAAATTCACATGTTTAAGGACAGTTCACATGCCGTATTATATACACATAATATACACATATTATTTAATTGTCATACTAATTCCCTAAACTGATGTCCATTTTCCAGATAAGAAAATAGAGTTCTCAGCTAAGTGAGAACTTTACTGAGCTAGTAACTGGCAGAAGAGAAATCTGAATTTGGCTCTAGGTGTTTCTTACAGAGCTTACAGTTTCCATAAGGATGAAGATCTTGCCAGTCTTGTTCACCTCTATGTGCACAGTGCTTAGCAGAAGTTAGTTCCTAACAGAACCTTAATAGAGTCTTATGTGAATTAATAATGGATAAACAAATAAATTCATGAGTCAATGGCCCTGAAGTCCATGTTTGTTTCTTTTCCATCACTCACTGAAAACCACAAAGAGCCTCATAACTCCTTTTCAGGGTTCAAGCATCTTGAAGTCCAAGATGGGATGACCACATCTGGTAAAAGTTTGATGCTGAATCAAAACATGATGAGAAAGAAGAATAGCAATGGGGTCGTGTGGGAAAGCCAAAACCGGAAGGGCAGCCCTGCTGTAGGAGAGCTAGTTCTGGCTTACCCTCTCAGTAACCCAGTCCTGTAAAGAATTAATCCAATCCCATGCAGAAGACATTAAGTTGTGTTAACAAACAAATCACCTCTTAAAAGTCTCACCACCTCTCAATACTGTTTTAGGTGGAAAGAAACTTCAACCTACGTATCAGCATGTTCAAATCACAGCAGTCAGTCGATATCCCATCTTAAATTCCCACGAATTAAAAAGGGAAGAAACCTCTGAAAAGATGAATGTGGATCTTAAAACTCCCCTGGCAAGAAAGAAGCTAGAGAAAGTACTAAGTGGCAAATAAAGGTTACATTTCATGGAAACGGAAGGTTAAATTCATGAAGTAGAATCAAGAGTCCAGAAGGCAGAGCTACAGGGGATTATTGGGTTGAACTGAATGCTAATTGAGGCATAAGCAATACATGCGTGACTGGATTTCAGGAATGGCACTAATCAGTGACTGTTACACACCTCCTGTTTTCTTCTTTTTGAATGAAAATATTTACTGCAATTTTCTGAAGTCTAATCCATTATTGTCCATCGGGTGTAGCTGTGTTAGTTGATTTTCCATTACTAATAAAAATGCCTGTGACAATTAACTTAAAAGAGTAAAGGTTTATTTTGGTTTATAGTTTTAGAGTTTCAGTCCCTGGTTGGCTCATATTGTTGCTATTAGACCCATGGCAAGGTAGTAAATTATGAGGAAACTGTGTAATCCAGGAAACTGCTCAGTTCAAATTAGCCAGGAGGCAAAAAGAGAGAAACAGGGAAGGGCTAGAATTCCACAATCCCCTCCAGAGACACACTTTCTCATGACCTAACTTCCTCCCACCAGATAGCACCTCTCAAAGGTTCCACCATCTCCCAGAAGTGCTAAAGGCTAATGATTAAGGCTCTGACATACAAGCTTTTTGGGGACTCTTGTCTAAATGATAGTACTTATCTATTTAGGTAACAACTTTTCAGATCAAGAAGATCACACTTAAGATCTGTAACTGAAGGGTAAACTCAAAGTATCTCATTCATAGCTGGAAGTGATATTGGAAACAAACTCCTGACGCGTAAACCTGAACCTGATAACATGAAATGTTTGGGGGAATCTTGTGTTGAAAATTTGCATTTTACAAAAAAGAGGAATATAATTAATTTGTAACCAGATGAAGATTATGGCAGTTTTAAAGTGACCTCCATATTATCTGATATCCATACTGTTGAATAGAATCTGTGTATCTCTACTATTGGTGTTGGCTCTGTAATTGCTTGATTCATAGAGAATAGCAGAGGTGGACCTGTGTCTGTTTCTGGACCCAGGCCTTGTGCAGCTTCTACATCTTTCTTGACATTCATAATTTTAGTACTCTGCTCTTGGATTATGAAGATGCCCAGGGCGTAAGGGGAGGCCACGTGTTTGAGTTCCACTTGACCAGAACTGGGGAATGTAGGCCCTTTGGCTGTATACAACTCATTGAATCATTTAGTCAGGCTGGGCCAAGGCCTCAGCAAAGAGAAGCAGTTTTAGCCCTCACATTAGGGGTGAGCTGATTAAATGCTGGAGGAATAGCACAGCAGATAGAGCACTTGCCTAGCAAATACAAGGCCCTGAGTTTGATTCCTCAGCATTACATAGGATGGGTGTAGTGATGTGCTCCTGTAATGCCAGCACTAGGGAGGCTGAGGCAGGACTTTTGTATGTTCAAGGCCAGCTTCGACTCCATAGTAATTTCAGGATCAGCCTGGACTACAGAGCAAGAACCTGTCTCAAAAGAAAAAAAAATACTTAACAAATATAGCAAGCTAATTTTTTAAGTTGATAATTTTGTAGGGCCTGTAAATGATATCATAAATATCCAATGGCCCTTGGCACAAAAGTGGTTCCCTGCACCAGACAAATCACCAAGATGCCAGCCCACAGTTATATCAGTTGCTGGACATGAGAATGAGAACACGTTCCAGAACATTCCCACTTCAGCCCA
Organism: Ctenodactylus gundi; assembly: GCA_004027205.1. Taxonomy (NCBI): domain Eukaryota; kingdom Metazoa; phylum Chordata; class Mammalia; order Rodentia; family Ctenodactylidae; genus Ctenodactylus; species Ctenodactylus gundi. The sequence continues at coordinate 336,949 of PVKB01001836.1, read as the reverse complement.
AATCCAACTATATAATTACACCAAAGACAAGAAAGACTAGCTGAGCCCAAGAATCACAAAAGATATTTTAATTTTGCAATTTTTTCCATCACTAAGCTTTACAGTGACTTGCCATACAGTAATAGATAACAAGAACACATAATTTCACTAGTTACTTTAGATGTTCTTGTATTTTTAAAAATGTGACAAAAGGCATATCAAACATTAGCAACTATAAGAAGTCTGAGTGCAGTGGGGCACACCTACAATCCCTAGAATCCTAGTACTCTTGAAGGCTGAAGCAAGAATATGGCAAGGTCAAGCCCAACCTAAACAACTCTGAGACTTAGTGAGGCCTTGACTCAAAATTTAAAAAAAAAAAAAATTTAAAGCTAGGATGTAACTTAGAGTGAAGACCCGGGCTCAATACCTAGTCTCTCTCTCTCTCTCACACACACACACACAGAGTCACTGAAATAGAAAACATACTATAGTTTACTATGGAAATGATAGAAGGCTTAGGAATCATAAAGAACTAGGTTCTAACCCAAATTGGCATTCCATCAGTTGTAAGAAGATACTAGGTAAGTTATTTAGCTTCTCTGATTCTCAGTTGCTTTCTTTAGAGTTATATGAGGACATCTATTGCATAAGAAAATTGTGAGCTTTAAGAATCAGATAATGCACATAAATCCCTCAGCCCAGTTCCCAGTATGTAGTAAGTGCTCAATAGACAAGTCTCATCATTTTTCATTAATCATTTTTATCAGTTATGCCAGTGTTGACTGGCAAGACCTCAAATAATGAATGAATAAGACTTCTCCTGCGTAAGAGGAGTAAGAGTTTCATTAAGCAGTCTGGTGAAGAGCAAGAGCAACTGTGCAGCAGTCTCTGTGGCTGGATAATTCTGGAAACCAAATTCCAAACAGGGTTTAGTGGTTCCAGATAAGAATCACTCCAGTTGTTGGAAACTGGCACATGCTCTCTCCTTGAGCATCAGTATATATGGGGGTAAACAAGAGAAAACAAAATACCAGGGAAAGATTAACATTGCGCACAGGACTCAACTCCTGGAGAGTGAATGGAGGATCTACTTTGATTTAAATTTGATCAGCTTAGCTAGTTAAAAGTTAGCTAAAAAGTGGCTTGCACAAATACCTCATGTTTGTGCTAAAGAGCAATGAAAACAAAAGGCAATGAAGTTCTGCCTAAGAAAGCTACTGATCTTGTTAATGGCATTAATTCATGCATTCTTACACTGACTTACTCAGTCCACCACCACAGTGTCCGCCTCACCTTGTCCCTGCGCTTCCACTCCTGCCTAACCTGCAATCTTTACCATGGCCAGAGTGCTCTTTCTAAAGTGCAGTTCTAATCTGGACACTGCTTTGGAATCTTTGCTGAATTGCTGTTTTTCCTTGGGACAAAGTCCAAATTCTTTCGCATAGTTTACAAGAAACTTTACAGTCTGGTTTACAACCCTTTGAATTGCCTTTAGATTGAAATTCAAACTTGTGTCTGCGTCTTACTAGGCCGCGCACATGAGCTAGACCCTACCAGCCTTCTCTTCGCCACTTTGTTCACGGAACTTCCTACATATTCATTTCTAGCTTCTTGTCTCTTACTCTTCAGTTCTTTGTATAGCTATGTCTCTCAACTGCTCAAATTAACCTTCTTAAGAACAGCACCCCACCCCCATACACACACACACACATACATCAAAGAACTGATCTTCTCTTTCAATCAACTGTTTTTTGAGATTAGACATGTCCAGAGTAGTTTGGCCATACACCTCAATTAACTTTCTTAACAGTTTTACCATACCTGCCATTAGTTGTTTCTGCATCTGAAGGCCCTTTGAAAGCAGGAATCCCATCTGCCCAGGTCACTGCAGCATTCTAATTTTATAAAGAAATACTTGGCACATGGTTAATATTCTGAAGAACTCCAGGGTATGGAGGAATGGCTCAGCAGTTGAAGCACTTGCCTAGCAAGCACTAAGTCAAGTGCTAAGTACTAGGCTTGGTGGTGCATGCATGTAATCCCAGCACTTGGGAGGCTGAGGCAGGAGGATTGCCATGAGTCTAAGGCCATCCTGGGCTCCATAGTGAGTTAAGGACCAGCCTGGACTACAGAGTGAGACCCTGTCTCAAAAAAAAAAAAAAGGAAGAATTCCAAATCTAGAAAATCAGAATTTTCTGGATTTGAAATTCAAGGCTCAGAGTTTAGAGACTTGCCCAAGTAATAGAGTCAAATCCAACTGACCATCCCAAAGCCCATGCTCTAAACCAGCACTGCTCAGAGCAGCATGTCAGTTAATCACTTTTTATTGGTCCAAGCCCAGGGAAATAACCTCTTGGGCAAAATGTAAATCAATGCAATGTCACCTACGAAGAAAGTACGAGTGAAATGAATAGCATGCTCCGCTGATGTGTGCCGTGCTATGCGTCCTGCATGGGGCCAATAGCCAGTTGGATATCAGCACCAACATTAAATACCACATTCTGAAGAGGGCTGCTCTAATCTAACCCCAGGCTGCACCTCTTACAATTATTCAATTGTAAACACCTGCTTTTATTTCTGGCTCCTTCCTTTGTGCAAACTATGGGCTTCTGCACAGGAAATTTCATATGACTGGTATACAAGATGAAAAGAATATTGAGAAGATACTTTTTCTGGGCTATTCCCCCTTTAGTTGTGTATTTGAGATGAGGTCTCTCTGTGTTGCTGGGTTGCCCAGGCTGGGGTTGAACTTGAGATTCTCTTGCCTCAACCTCCCAAAGGACTGAAGAAAAATGAAACCCTAGAAATCAAAGACCCAATTAAAAAAAGAGCAATTGAAATGAATAGGCAGTTCTCAGATGAAGAAGAACAAATAGCCAGCAATTACATGAAAAGAAGTTCAACATCCTTAGCCATTAAAGAAATACAAATCAAAACATCATTAAGATACCTTCTTAACTGTGTGAGGACGTCATACACCAAGAACTTGAACAGCAACAGATGCTGATGAAGTAGCAAGGGAAAAGAAACTTTTTTATGTGGCTGAGGGGACAGAAAACTAGCATAACCACTATAGAAAATAGTATAGAGATTCTTCAAAAAGGAATATGCTCCATCCGATCCAGCAATATCTCTTCTGGGTATCTTTGCAAAAGAGTTAAAAGCAACATATAGCAGAGATACATCTACCCCCATGTTTGTAGCAGCAAAACTACAATTGCTAAACTATGGAATATGCTGAAATACACAGACCAGTGGATACAAAAATGTGAAGGGCAACCCACCTTTCTGGGTCCCCCTCCTATCTAGCAGAAGCTCTACTAAGGCACCCCCCATTTGGCTCCCCCTTCTGACAAACGGAAGCTGTCACCCTTTCTTTTCTTTTGTAGGTTTCCCCTAATAAAACCCTTTCTTTACAACCTGCTTCCCATCTTCGTGACTTATTCTTCAAGCCCCTGTTGGAATCAGGGCCTACCACTGCAGCGACGAACATATTTGGGGACGTGTTGTCCAGGATATTGGAGGCAGGAAAAGGTATGTGGAAACCTACTCTCTCCTCAACCCATTTTCTGTTTCAAATCTGTCGTCCCAGTACAAGAAAATCTCAACATCTTATGGGAAACACTTAAGGGAGACAAATGACTTTGCTGTCCACTTAGAAAGTTAAGTTGGTTGTTTTAATTCAAAAAGCTAAAGTTTTAAATGTTACACTGTGTGGAAAAATTGTTTTAATTTTAAGGGATGGCTATGCATATCAGGAGAAAGGAATTGTTAGAAAAAGTTGCATTTGGTTAGAAATGATTATTTCTTGGAAATATCAAAGTATGTTGCATTTATTAGGAGTTGTTTGAGAACTATTATGTTGCAATTATTTTTTTTTCAGATGATTTTTAGTCTTTTTGCTTTATGTCCAGTAACTTTTCAGGTGCCCTTCTAAATGTTTTTACTTTGATAGGTCTAGTAAGTTTTCACATGCTTTATTTCTAATGTTTTGTTTTTGTTCTGGTAGGTTTAGTAAAATTAGTGAAAAACAAGAAAATTCCTGGCAGTCATTTTTTATGCTCATCTCTGCCAGCCCACTCATGCCTAGATTTTTCTTTTTCCAAAGAGACTAGGCATGGAATATGTCTGGCATCACCTTTGTTAAAAACCACATGTCTGGTCTCTGTTTTTGGTCAGAGAGTGCTTGACCACCATCTGGAAATGATATCATGGGCACTGCCATATTTCCTGGGTAAAGTCATCATGGGCGCAGCCATATTTCCTGAATGGAGCTATCATGGATGTCACCATATAAACAAAATGGCAACCACCATCATGGGTACTACCACTTTTAGCAGAGCACATGCTTTAATGTTTGCTCCTTTCTTTCTTGTCTCAATTAACTCAAACCAATAAAAGATTTTCCTCTTCCCAGAGAAAAGAGAGAGGAGAGCAGGGAAAGATCTAATGTGTCCCCAGTATGTTCTGAAATGCACAGAGGCAAAAGTTAAAGATTTTCTTGTTTGTTTGTTTTTGAGTTTTTAGTATTTGTTATTTAGAAGGTATGCTCTTATTTTTAAGCCTTATTTTTGTATTTGTTTTAATTAGAAATTATTTTATTGCTTTTTGAGATCTAGCATTTATTGTTTGGGGTTTTTTATTCTGGACTATACAGAGGTTTTGGTGTTTTGTGGGGGGTTGAATAGAGAGTTTTATTTTGTTGCTTTTGGGTTTTTATTTTCTAGAGAAAGATTACAGATAAAAGATTAAGTTTTTGTATTTTTTGCCTTTTTTGTAAAGTTTTGTTTGTTTTTGTCCTTTGATAGATGCTTATAAGCCATTGTTCTTCATAAGAAAGTTTTGAAGAATTTTTGTTGCTTCTTGTTTTTGGTAGAAAAGTTTTGTTGCAGCTTCTTTTCCCTTTTTTGTCTTTTGATTAGCACTAACCGGCCCTTTCTGCTCAGTGAGATGTGAAGAAGGTGTTTTCTTACTGTTTTTGGATCTTTATTCTGATGTTCACAGAGCTAAAATAAGGATTATAGGTTCACTTTTTAAAGTTTTTCTTTTTCTGGCTTTGGGGTTTTCAAAGGAGTGCTATACTATCCAGTGTCTACTGGAAAGTAATAGGAGAGCTATTATGAAAGAGTTGTGTACGAGAGTCTCACAGTCATCCCTTTAACCTGTGCATGGGCATCGGAGACAGAGTGGAAAGAGTAAGCCCTTTCTGCTAGGAAAGCAGAGCAGGAAGGCAGAGTACGCCCTTTCTGCTCAGTGAGGTGTGAGAAGGCAAAGTAAGCCCTTCACACTAGGAGAGACTCAGCCCCTTCACCTGTGCATGGTTAAAGGAAAGGTAAATCCCAATGACAGGGAGATGAACGGTGGCTATTCGTGACCTTTCCAAGAAGACTGAAGCCCTTTCTGCTAAAGGCTGGAAGTCTGAAAACTGGGCCCCTTCACATGTGCATGGGTACATGAAATAATCATGCATATTTCCTGGTCCACTCAGGGGAGCATGATGGATCTTAACTCCCAGAGGGGACCACTGGGAGCAGCCCAAAACAATCTGAGCAATCTCATGTAGGTCAGACTTTAAATTTTATGGTTGGTAACCAGGGAAGCATGAGAAAAAAGATTGTGAGAGATTCAAGGTCAGGAAGCCCAGACTTTAAATTTTATGGTTGATAGCCAAGGAAGCATGCAAAAGAGTTTCATATTAAAACTCTTTAATCTGTCTCAGCCTCTCTCCACAGAATGGATGCTACAACAAGTATTCTAAAAGTGACCATGGGGTGTATCTTTAACAAATGGAATAGGTTTAAGCCCCATAAAGTCTAGATGACTTCATGTTGCTTTGTGTGTTCATGAAAGAAAGTGTAAGGAAGGAACAGTCACCCTCTTAAACTTTCTAGCAGAGAGGGGATGCAAAGTTTTAAAGGGGAAATAAGTCATGAGTGTGAGCACGTTATTCTAAAAGCATATGCAGCTAGGGAGGACCTGAAGGACTCCTCAATTGAGAATCCAGACCTAACTTTATATACAGATGAAAGTTCTTATCTAGAACAGGAAGTAAGAAGAACAGGATATGCATTTATGACCTTACAACAGGTGCTTGAAAGCTCACTACTCCCTCTGGGGACTAATGCTCAATTGACTACGCTTATTGCACTAACTAGAGCTTTAGAGCTTGCTCGTGGAAAGAGGGTTAACTTATACACAGATTCCAAATGTGCTTTTCTGGTCCTAAATGCCCATGCAGCTATCTGGAAGAAGCACAAGTTCTTAACTGCTTCAGGGTATCCCATAAAGTGTCATCGGGAGATACTGCACCTCCAGAAAGGCATCTTCCTGCCAAAGGAGGTGGCAGTGATGCACTGCAAAGATCACCAGAAGGGTACAATGAAATCGATCTGGGAAATCAATGGGCTGATGAAGCTGCTCGCGAGGTGGCTAAAGGAACTACCTCCAGGGAGCTGTTTGGCCCAGGTCAGCTGGTTAATGTAGCCTCCCACGAGGTAACCAAAGGAGCCACTTCAGAGGAGCTAGTGGGGCCACTGCTTTGGGAACATTCCCTCGACTTCAAACCCAGGTATGACCAAGCTGAAAAGTCACAGTCCCTGGTGGATTAACTGTCTGTTGATCTCTCGGGATGGCTCCTGGATACTGAGGGAAAAGTCTTGCTTCCTCAGGCAAACCAATGGAAAGCTTTAAAAACCCTTCATGAGTCTTTCCAATCAGGTAGAGACTCTACCCACAGGATGGCAAGGAAGTTATTTATAGGAGATGATTTCAAGTCAGTCATAGACCAGGTAGTCAAGAGCTGTGAGATTTGCCAATGAAACAACCTTCTTGCATTTAGGCAGACCCTAAGGAAACTCAGTGAATAGAAAGCTACCCTGGAGAGGACTGACAGGTCAATTTTACTTACATGCTCAGAGTGAAAGGTATTCAATATCTATTAGTATGGGTAGACATTTTCACAGGATGGATAGAAGCATTTCCATGCAGAACAGAAAAGGCCAAGGAAATGGTCTGATTTAAGGCGCAAGAAATCATTCCTAGGTTTGGATTGCCTAAAAGCATACAGAGTGGCAATGGCTCTTCTTTCCTTGGAGCTATAACTCAGGGAGTTTCTGAGGCTCTGGGCATCCAGTACCACTTGTACTGTGCCAGGAGGCCTCAGTCCTCAGGAAAGGTAGAAAGGATAAATGGAGTCTTAAAAACCCACCTGCGAAACCTCATGCAGGAGATGGGATTTTCCTGGGTAACATTATTACCCATAGCTTTGATGACAATAAGAGCCCAAAAAGTCTGAGCTAAGTTCTTATGAGATCTTATATGGGAGGCCATTTCTAATAAATGACTTTTTATTAGACCCTGAAACTCAGGCTCAAGTTAAGTATACAGCGTCACTTTCTCAGCTTCAGGAGGCTTCAACTGAAGAAACAGAGACCACATGACAAGTGGATGGACTATCACTCTTCCAGCCAGGATACTTAGTGTTGGTACGATCCCTGTCCACAACACCATCCCTTGCGCCCATTTGGGAGGGACCCTAATCTTGTCTACTCCCACAGCAGCCACAGTTACTAAATATGAGTCCTGGACCCATCACTCATGCCTGAAGCTTTGGAAGGACCAGCCTGTCATTAAAGATTTGAGTCCTGAACTTCCATAATCAGTAGAGCCACTAGAAGAATTTAAACTTCTATTCAAGAAACAGCCAGCAACAGTAACTTCAGATAAATAACCCAGTGGCTCCAACTAACCTGTAACCTTCTCAAGGATGGTATCATTCTTTGTAATTCTAATGTTTTCATGTATGGCCACAGCATCTCAGGATGGACAAACACTGAATTTAACCCAGTGAAAAAGTTATTCTCCAAAATAAGGTGGCCTTAACAATCACTTAAGGGAAAACTTACACTATTACTAGGACAGAATGTCATAATTTTGATAATATCTTTTATGTGCTCCTGGAATTAAACCAACAAGCTAATGCTCTGAAAATTTAACTCATTCTTTGATAAAAAATCTTTTATTTAATCTTTGTGATGTTACAGTTTGGACTTTGTCTAACAAACCGTCTGTTGCTATTTGTTTCCCTTAGATTACAAGCCATCAAGCTACAGATGCCTGTCTGCATTGAGAGCCAATGAAGTCAGCCTCCTGACTTCTACTGGGGATCCTTAGACCACCCCTCTTGGAATGAAACCCTGACTGTGACTGCCAACACTACATTGCCCCTGTCCAGCTTGAAGTAGCCAGAACAATCGTCATCCCAATACCCTAACGGCAGTTAGGGTCAAACACACCGAGCGGGGATTGTGAGAGGAGGCAGTGGGGTTACAGGCAGCCAGCGATACAGGGTCCCCCAGTTTACTGGAAGGCAGGATGACAGAAAAGGCAGCTGGCTATAACTCATGGCAGCCTACAGCTGACCCATCCCTAGAACTTAGTTAAAAGTCAATAGAAAGATCTTTAAGGGGGAAATAGTTGAGGGTGGGCTGGAGAAGCAAGTTTAAGGGTGGAGAAACTAGCAACCAGCCTAGTGACCAAATGCTTAGTATAGGACAGACCCTTACCCAATTAAATAATAAAAACCCCTAGACACAGAGCCACATGGGCAACCCACATTTCCAGGTCCACCTTCTGACTATCTTTCTTTCCCCTTCTTTAATTTTCTCCAATAAAGCCCTTTCTTCACAAAAAATAAAAAAACATGGTATTTTTGCACAATGAAATACTACTCTTCCATAAAGACCGACAGATTTGAGGCATTTGTAAGTAAATGGATGCAACCATATGCTTAGTGAAGTGAGTCAGACTCAGAAAGTTAAATATCACATGGTTTCTCTATTATGAAAAACCCAGAATACAGGCAATTTATACAATAAAATGCATGAGATATTGGGAGTCAGGATGGGAGGAGGAAGGTAATAGAAAGGAGAATATATATATATATATATATATATATATATATACATATATATATATATATATATATATATATATATATATATATGAAAAAATAAGATTGGGGGTGGGCATGGTGGTGCATGCCTGTAATGCTAGTACTCTGAGAGGCTGAGGCAGGAGGATCACAAGTTTGAGCCCAGCTTAGATAATTTAGTGACTTAGCAAGTCCTTGTTTAAAAACTATTTATGTATGTATGAGCTCAAAATGTAGAATTCAGTGAAAAAGGCACCAAGTTCAATTCCCAGTATATTCTCTCTCTCAAAAAAAGTTGAGGATACAATGGCGAACAATAAAGAACAGAATTCTTGCCCTCTGGGGCTTGCTGAACTGAGCAAGTAACTTAAACTACACTATACTGCAGTGAATGCTATGAATAAAGTCTATGTGAAAATCAAGCAGGCACTGTAATCTAATCTGCTTGTGTGTGGCAGTGGGTTGAGAAGTCACATTTAAATTGAGATTTGAATATCAGCATGTATACTTTGCCTCTCTATTACACAAAGTCCACTAAGTTAAGCATTTTAGAAACAATCATTGAATCTCTGCATTGTTTCAATGGCATGGGAGCCATTTTATCCCATTTTACAGATGAGGAAATAGATGTTGGCAAAGTGTTCACTGGAATTAGGCAATCAATCAGAGATGGAAGGCAAAGGCTGCCTGATTATGATGCCTGGTTCTTAACCACTCCACTCTACCCCAGTCAAAGGCTTTATAAATAAACTCGTTGGAATCCCAGGCCTAGGACTGTAATAAAAGCCACTCCTAATTAAACATAAATGGTAGGGAGTACATTATGGGGGGATGGAGGTGTAGACCAATAGACATTCACCTAACAGACTGTTATATCCAGCAAAACTATCCTTTAAAATACAGGGAGAAGTTAAATTTTTTCACGATACAGAAAACCTAAAGAAATTCATGATCAGTAGGCCAGCATTGTAGAAAATACTTAAAGGAATCATGAACTGAGAGAAGGAAACTGACAGTTCCCAAGACCCTAGGAAAAAGAAAACAACAGAAAGAGGACAATGAACTAACAAGAGTGTAGAACAAACAATAAACATTGACATACATACAAGTATAGCACTATAAAATACTGAATGTTAATGGCCTCAACTTGCCCATCAAGACACAGACTGGCTGATTGGCTCAAAAAACAAAAACCATTAGTTGGTTATTTACAAGAGACACACTTTACCCATAAAGAAACACATGGACTGAAAATAAAATAATAGAAATTAGTACTTCGTGCAACTTGACCCAAAAAAACAAACAGGTGTATTCTCAGAAACAGCTGATTTCAAGCCAAGACAGATCAGAAGAGACTAATATGGATATTATATACTGGTTAAGGGAACCATCCAACAGGAAAAAGTCACAATTATAAATATATATGGTCCCAACACTGAGGCACCCAATTTTGTAAAACAAAACTTTTTGGGCTTTCTTTAACAAATGGTGCTGGGAAAACCAGCTAAACACATGCAGACGAATGACACTAAACCCTTCAATTTTCACCATATGCCTAAATCAAATCAAAATGGATCAAAAACTTAGACATTAAAGTGGAAACACTGAACTTGTTGGAAGAAAAAATAGGCAAAAACCCTTGAAGACACAGGCATAGACAAGGACTTTCTCAATAAAATACCCAAAGCACATGATATAATATTAGGAATAAAAAAATGGGTTTACATGAAATTAAAAAGCTTCTGTACAGCAAAAGAAACAACTAACACAGTGAAGAGAACACCCAAAGAATGGGAAAAATATATTCGCCGGCTACTCCTCAGACTGAGGACTTTTATCAAGAATATAAAAGAACTGAAAAACAATTAGACCCTTAAAAATAAAAAACCCAATCAAAAGTAGGAATCTGAAATGAATAAACAATTCTCAGATGAAAAAGCCTGAGTGGCCAATAAATACAAGAAAAAAATGTTCAATATCTTTAGCTATCGGAGAAATGCAAACTAAAATAACACTAAGGTGCCATCTAATGAAAGTAATAACGGCTGGTATTAAGAGCTCAAAAAATACCAAATGCTGGCAAGGCTGTGGGGAAAATGGAACCCTCCTACATTATTGTTACGACTAGTATGGAAGGCAGTATGGTGATTCGCCAAAAAAAAAAAAAAAAAAAGAAAATCAATATTCCATTTGACCCCGCTATGGTTCTTCTGGTTATCTTCCCAAAAAAGTTAAAGTCATAACACAATAGTGATGCATACCCATGTTTATAGCAACAAAATTTATAATAGCCAAGTCTTGGAAGAAGACTATATGCCTGGGTACAGATGACTGAATAAGGAAGATGTGGTATATATACACAATGGAATACTACTCTACCATAAAGAATGACAAATTTGACCATTATGCTCACTGAAATGAGTCAGACCCAGAAAGTTAAATATCATATGGTTTCTCTCATATTAGAAAACCAAACCATAAAAAATGTAAGAGATATTAAGAAAATGGACTTTGTGGAGCGGAAAAGAGAAACTGGGAAGGGGGGGTGGGTAAAAGAGTGGGAAGGGGATGCAATGTATAAATAAAAAATTAAACATTAATTACATTTAAAAATTACTGGGCTTGGGGCTGGAGGAACGGCTCAGCGGTTAAAGCGCTTGCCTAGCAAGCACTAAGTACCCAAGTTCAATTCTCCAGCACCATATCTAATCCCAGCACTTGGGAGGCTGAGACAGGAGGATTACCATGAGTCCAAGGTCAGCCTGGGCTCAGAAGTGAGTTCAGGACCAGCCTGGACCACAGAGTGAGACCTTGTCTCCAAAAAAAAAAAAAAAATTACTGGGCTTAAAAAGCAATGTAGGCTCCAATACCATTATAGTAGGGGATCTCAGTATGCCACTATCACAGATAGACAGGTCAACTACATGAATCAACAAAGAAATACTACAGTCAAATCACACTATGGAACAAATGGACTTAACTGATACTAACAGAGTGTTCCATTCAACATCTACAGAATACATTTTTTTCTCAGCACTGCATGGGACATTTCCAAAATAAAACATATCATAGGCCATAAAGCATGTTTAAATAAGGACAAAGGACTTGAAATAATTCCTTGCATACATTAATATCACAGCATAATAAAACTAGAAATCAATAGCAAAACAAACTATATTGTCTTAGCTACGAATTTGTTACTATGACTCAATATGTGACATCCAAAATTTAGGGGAGGAAAGGTTTATTTTAGCTCACAGTTTCCAAAGGTTATATTCCATTTGCTGGCCACCTTTGAATGGATGGAAAAGAGGACTGCAGTGGCAAGTGGCCTAAAAACTCTAGCAAAAAGTTTGTCAGCATTTTGCCCTTGTCCACAGACTTTGCCTGAAACTGAGATTAAGGGCAGTGGACTGTTAACTCTGGTGGAGGAAATCTCAAAGCAGACTGATGTGCAGACTGTCACATGGCTGCTGTTTGCAGCTTCTATCCAGCTCTATGGTGAAAGACAGAAGACAACGGCAGAGAAAGCAGATGTAAAAAGCTTGCAGTGTGGAGTGAAAAAGTACTTGTACTTAACTGCTTGTTAAGGACACTAACATTAAACAGAAGCCAAGTGCTTGGAATCAGGATTGTAAGAAAGAGGCCTTCACACTGTCTCAGGAATCAGCAAAATCGCACCCTTTACCAAACGAAGGGTGCAAAAGCAAAGATCTTGTTCTGTGAAGAGTACCCGAGGGTTCCCTGTAGGGCCAAAGAGGGAAGTGTTTGCTAGAATACAACTCCCTGGAGTTCCACCATCCAGGCACCCAGAAGCTGCTGCCAACACGGCTCAAGGGAGCACGACTACTGCTCGAGGCAGTGGTGGATCTTGGTGACATGTATGTGGACCTGGTTTACAAGCTTGCAGAGCCTAAGTGTTGTGAATCTGTGGAGGCTTCTGCACATATCTCCGAGGGAAGTCTTGGAGGCCAAGCAGTGTGCCCCTGGGAAGACAGTGCGTGAAATTGTGAAGGAGAAGCCTAAGGTGCAATGGAGAGCCTGAAAATTTGGAGAAGCCAGGAGGACGGATGGTCATCTGAGAAAAGCTACAGGCTATGAGTGGATCCAGCCCAAAGGAGAGTAGATGGAGGTTGATATCAAAAACAACACCATAGGGGCTGGACCATCCAAGCCCTTTTGAGTTCATACCCCATCACAATTTACCCCAGTTGCTGGACATGAAGCTACAGGATTTAAGACTTGCCCTCCTGGGCTTAGGAACTATTTTGGTCCTATTGCCTTTTATCCACTTATTCCTCCCTTTTGGAATGGAAATGTTTACCCTGTGCCATTTTATGTTGGAAGTGCTTAGCTCATTGTTTTTAACCAGACCTCATGGCTAAAAGTTCGTCTTACATCTCAGAAGAGACTATGGACTTGGAGTTTCTTTAACAGTGCTGAACCTTTGGTATTTCTTGGAGAAGGACTAAAAGCATTTTGCATGGGTAGAAGGACATGAGCCTTTTAGGGGCCAGGGGTAGAATACTGAGGTTTGGATCTGGAATATCCCTCAAAAGTCTCATGCATTTGAATGTGATAGATCATCTGTAGAACTATGTGCTATTGGGAGATTGGGACCTAGTTGGGAGGGCTGGATTACAAGCATGTAAAATGGATTATAGGCGTTTAAATTGGATTATAGGCATGTAGTGGTGCTTCACCACACCTTCCACACCTGGATCCAGGAGGGGCTTATCACTGGGATAAGACCTGGAAGGATATATAAGCTGCTTCCTGCCTTTCTTGGAGGACTAGTCTCAACTTGCCTTGACTTGGCTTCCTGTTTGTGGTGTCATGAGGAGCTGCCTCCACCTCTGCCTCCACAATGTACTTCCACTATTGCCAGCAGCCCCTGAATGGACTGAGATCTGAAACTGTGAGCTAAAATAAACCTTTTCTTCCCTAAATATGTAGATGTCAGGTATTGAGTCACAGCAACAAAAAACTAATATACTAACTATTTTAACACATGGAAACTAAATAATATGTTATGGAACAATGGGTCACAGAAGAAATCAAGGAAGAAATCAAAACCTTTATAGAGTCAAATAACAATGAAAGCACTCCATATCAAAATCTATTGGACACAATGAATGCAGTGCTAAGAAGGAAACTTGTAGCTACTAAAGCATACATCAAAGAAAGAATAATTCCAAATAAACAACTTAATAATACACCCCAAAGAATTAGGTAAATAACAGCAATGTAAATCAAAAAGTAGTAGAAGAAAAAATATATATTATAAAGATCAGAGCAAAAAGTAATCAAATTGAAACTAAAAAATAGAAAAGATTCATGAATCAAAGAGTGGGTTCTTTGGAAGAATAAATAAGATTGATAAACCTCTACATAATCTAACCAAAACAGGGAAGGAAAAACTAATATCAATGAAACGAGAAAGGAAAAAGGTGAAATTACAATAGACACTGCTGAAATTCAGCGAATAACAAGGAAGTATTTTGAAAATTATACTCCAAGAAATTGGAGAATTTGAAACAAATGGATAAATTTCAAGATATATACAAAATAACAATGCTGAACCAAAAAAACATAAAAAAGTTAAATAAACCAATAAGAATCATGTAAATTGAAACTAATAAAGACACTAACCACAAAGAACTGTCTAGGATTGGATAAATTCACAGCAGAATTCTACAAGTACTTCAGAAATAGTTATCACCAATGCCCCTCAAACTGTTCCATGAAATTAAAAGAGAAGGAACATTGCCAAACTCTTTGGTAGAGGCTAGCATTGCACTGAAACCAATTCAGACAATGACCTCACTAGGAAAGAAAACTATAGGCCAATATCCTCAATAAATAAAGATGCAAAAGTCCTCAGTAAGATATTAGTGAAGACATCAAGTTTTATTACTAAGCAACAGTTACAAAAACTATATGGTACTGGCACAAAAAAAAAAAAAAGAAAGAAAAACAGACAAGCTGACCAATGGAAAAGAACTGAGGACTCAGAGACAAACTGAAGTACCCAAAGCTACTTAATCTTTGATAAAGTAGCCAAAAGCATACACTAGAAAAAAGATAGTTTTTTCAACACATGGTGCTGGGAAAATTGGTTTTCCACATGCAGAAGTATGAATCTAGACACAAACCTGTCACTGTGCACCAAAATCTAAGTGGATCAAAGACCTAGGTATTAAAATTGAAAGGACTGGAGGAATGGCATAGCAAGCTCAATGCCCTGAGTTTGATTACCCAGCACCACATAAACTGGGCATGGTGGTGCATGCCTGTAATCCCAGCCCTCAGGAGGCAGAGGCAGGAGGATTGCCTGAGTCCAAGGGTAGCCTGGGTTATCAGTGAGTTCAGGACCAGCCTGGGCTACAGAGTGAGACTCTGTCTCAGAAAAAAAAAAAACCACAAAACACTGAACTTTCTGGAAGACAAATTAGGCAAAAATCTACAAGACATAGGCATAGAAAAGGACCTTCTTAATAAGATATCAAATGTAAAAGAAATAGCTCCCCCAGTATCAACAAAAATGAAGTTAAAAAGTTTCTGCATGGCAAAGGAAATTATCAACACAGTGAAGATAGAACTGAAACAACGAGAAAAAATGTTCACCCTATACCTCAGATAAAAGGCTAATAATAAAATATACAAGGAACTGAAGAAAAATAGTCCCTTCAAATTCAAAGACCTGAGTAAAAATGGGCAAGAGAAAGAAACAGGCAGTTCTCAGATGAAGAAGTTCAAATGGCCAGCAAATACATGAAAAGATGTTCAACATCCTTATCCATTAGAGAAATGCAAATCAAAACATCACTAAGGTATCATCTTAATCTCAGAGAGAATGGCATATATCAAGAACTCAAACAACAATCAGTGCTGGCAAGGTTGTGGGCAAAAATGAACCCTTTTACAGTGCTGATAGGATTGTAACATAGTACAACCACTATGGAAAGCAGTATGGAAATTCTTCAAAAAGTTGAAAATAAATACTCCATTCAATCCAGTCATACCTCTTCTGGAAATCTTTCCAGAAAGAGTTAAAAATAACATATAACAGAGATACACGTATACTCACGTTTACAGCAGCACAACTAACAGGTAA
This sequence comes from Ctenodactylus gundi, assembly GCA_004027205.1. NCBI lineage: Eukaryota > Metazoa > Chordata > Mammalia > Rodentia > Ctenodactylidae > Ctenodactylus > Ctenodactylus gundi. The sequence goes on along the minus strand of PVKB01001836.1, from coordinate 320,918 downwards.
AACGTGGAAGACACCAAAATATCCATCAACAGACCAATGGATACATACGTTGTGGTATATGTACACAATGGAGTATTACTCTTCCGTAAAGACAGACAGATCTGAGGCTTTTTTAGATAAATGGATGCAACTTGAGACCATCACGCTCAGTGTAGTGAGTCAGACACAAAAGGTTAAATATCAAATGCTTTCTCTAATATGAGAAGCCCAGAATACAATAATTTCATAGAACCCAATGGGGGTGATAGTGGGAGTTGGGAGTATGGGGAGAGTGCAGAAGGTCCAAAAAGGGGAAGGGGAAGGGATTGTAATTTTAATACAATATATATGTGTATAAAATACTCAAATTCATAATAAAAATTATGTGTCTTACACACTCACACACACACACACATATATTAATAAAGTGGGGAAATATTAGAAATAAGATACTGGAGACTAGAATTTAGCAAATCATTAAAAAGAACATACACCAGGATCAAGTTGGCTCCATTTAAGGATATAAGATATAAGAACGGCTCAACTTACATAGATAAATTAATGTAATATACCATATAAATAAAAGCAAGAACAAAAATCACATGATCATTTCAATAGATGCGGAAGAAACTTTTGACAAAATCTAACATCCATTCATTATATATATAAAAAAAACTCTGAGGAAAATAGGTAGAGACGAATCTTGTCTCCAACTCGAAGAAACCATTTATGCAAGACCTACTGCCAATATTATGCTAAATGGGGAAAAATTGAATCAGGAACATGACCAGACTGCTCACTCTCACCTCTCCTATTCAATATAGTACTCGAAACCTTTGCAGAGCAATCAAGCAAGAGTATGAAATAAAGGAATATGTATTGGAAAGGAAGAAATTAAACTATCCATATTTGCAGATGAGATGATTTTCTACATACAAGGCTCCAAAAACTCCACCAAGAAACTCTTAGAACTAGTTAGCAAATTCAGCCATATTGCAGGATATGAAATTAATACCAAAAAATCAAAAGCATCTCTCTACATTAAAAATAAACTTACTGAGAAAGAGCTGAGACAAATAATCAATTTCTCAATAGCTCCTGAAAAAATTAAATATGTAGGTATAAACCTAACTAAGAAAGAAAGGGACCGCTACAAAGAAACCTATAATATGCTGAAAAAAGTAATTAAAGAGGAAATTACAAAATGGAGGGAAAAAACCCTGTTCCTGGATAGACAAAATTAACATTGTCAAATGGCTATATTGCCAAAACTGACATATAAATTCAATGTAAATCTTATCAAAATATCAACATATTTTCACAGAACTGGAAAAAACAATCTTAAAATTCATATAGAACCAAAAGAGATCCTGAATAGCCAAAACAACCCTGAATAGCAAGACAAAAGCAGGTGGCATTACAATTCCAGACATCGAGTCATATTACAAAGTAACAGTGATAACAACCATATGGTATTGGCACAAAAACCTGCAGGTTGAGCAACGGAACAGACCTGCATATGCATGCACAGACAACCTCAAGTACCCTCAGCTACCTGATCTTTGACAAAGAGATCAACAACATATACTGAAGAAAGGATAGCCTCTTCAACAAATACTGCTGGGAGAACCAGTCATCTACATGCAGGAGAACGAATCTAAACACACCTATCACCATGTACCAAAATCAAATCAAAGTAGATCAAAGACCTAGATATTAAAAGTGAAACGCTGAACCTTCTGGGGGACAAAATAGCTAAACTCTTGAAGATATAGGCGTACATAAAGATTTTGCATTAGGATACCTATGCAAAAATAACTCTCAGAATCAACAAACTAGGTTATATCAAATTAAAAAGCTTCTGCATGGCAAAAGAAACTATTAACAGAGTAAAGACAGAACTGACAGAATAGGGGAAAAAAATTACCACCTATCTTTGAAGAAAAACAGACCCCTTAAAATCAAAGATTCAATTTAAAAATAGCCAATTGAAAGGAATAGACAGTTGTAAGATGAAGAAGTAGAAGTGATCAGCAAAAACATCCTTAGCCATTAGAGAAATGCAAGTCAAAATAACACTGAGATACCATCTCACCTCAGTGAGATCAGCATATGCCAAGAACTCAAACAGGAATAAATGCTGGTGAGTTTTCAGGGAAAATGGAACCCTCTTACATTGCTGGTGAGACTGTCGCTAATATACCCACTATGGGAAGCAGTATAGAGAGTCCTCAGACAGCTGAAAATAAGTATTACATATGACCCAATGACACCTTCTGTGGATATTTTCCCAAAGAATTTAAAGCAACATATAACAGATACATGTACACCTGTGTTTATAGCAACACAACTAACAATAGGTAAATTGTGGAAAATGTTGAAAAAAATCCATCAACAGACCAATGGATACCAAAAAAAGTGGTATATGTACACAATAGAATACTAGTCTTCCATAAAGACAGATAGATTTGACGCATGTGTAGGTAAATAGATGCAACTTAAGGCTACCACGCTTAGTGAAGTGAGTCAGATTGAGAAGGTTAAATATCTCATGGTGTCTTTAATATGAAATAACCAGAATAAAAATAAATAAATAATGGAGTCAAATGGGCAAGATATTGGGAGTCAGGGGGATGACGTAGGAGGCAGGAGGGCGAAAAAGCAAGAGGGGAAAAAGTTGTGAATTTGACACAATATGTATATGCACAATTCAATGTAACTGTTGTGTATTGCATATATACACTAATAAAAAATAAGGAGGAGAAGAGTCAACAGACCAAGGAGTGCCCTTGATTTCTCATTTACTCCCCTGCTTCTCTTCTTAATAAATGCTATAGCAGCTAATGCAAAGGATAAGCCCAAATCCTAAAACCTACCCTTCACGCCTCCCTTCCTCTGCTCCCCTAAGGGAAAATAACTGGCTCTCATCTAGTCATTTTCAGCAACACAGACTCAATCTCTCGATTCTGTTACCCTGCATTCTCGTCTCCATGGCATTTAACAGTCCAAGACACTATGTCTCCTCAGAATATGAGCTCCAGAATGGTACATCCCTAGTCCCTAGAACAGTACCTGGGGCACTGTAGAAACTCAGTATTTTTTGTGTGAAGATCTTGACCTGAACACTTCTCTCAATTTCTGCTGCTGCTACACTTACAGTTACTGGCATGTTCTCAGGGACCCCCACCCAGGACTTGGGAGACTGACCGAATGTGGGACAGGAAAGTCGTGGTATTTTACTGATTGGTTAACTTGATCACTATTTCTCTTTTTTAACCTCTTCCCTGACAGCACATACCTTAGTGCCTGGAATACAGCTAAGACCCACTAACATCTGTTGAATAAAATTGTGCTCACACATTTTTTTTTTTTTTTTTTGAGACAGGGTCTTGCTCTGTAGTCCAGCCTGGTCCTCCACTCACTATGGAGCCCAAGCTGGTCTTGGACTCACTGCAATCCTCCTGTCTCAGCCTCCAGAGTGCTGGGATTACAGGCGTGCTCTACCACGCCCAGTTTATGTGGTGCTGGGGAATCAAACTTGGGTACTTAAGTCTTTGTGCTTGCTAGGTAGGCGTTTTAACCTTGTGGTGGTGGTAGTGGTGGTACTAGAAATTGAACCCGGGGAGCACTGAGGTACATCCCCATCCTTTATTGGGCAAGACCTCATTAAGTTGTCCAGACCTCAAATTTCGGATCCTCCTGCCTCACTCTCCCAAATAGCTAGGATGACACCACACCTAGTAAATTCATTATATTTTAAAGGGTAGCTGTGAAAATTAAATCTAAGTTTTAAAAGAAAGCTGGAGGCTGGAGGAATGGCTCACCAGTTAAAGCACTTGCTTAGTAAGCGCTAAGTTAAGTGCTAAGTACCTGAGTTCGATTCCCCAGTACATAAGCTGGGTGTGGTGGCACATGCCTGTAATCCCACCATTCAGGAGGCTGAGGCAGGAGGACTGTCGTGAGTCCAAGGCCAGCCTGGGCTCCATAGTGAGTTCAGGACCAGCCTGGACTACAGAGCGAGACCCTGTCTTAAAAAAAAAAAAAAAAGTAAGCTGAACATAGTAGCATACATTTTTCATCCCAGCATTCTAGAAGGCTGAGGCTGGAGGACCACAAGTTTGAGCTCAGCCTGGGCAACTGAGTGAGACTTTGTTTCAAAATGAAAAATGGCTGTGGCTAATTCTCAGTGCGAAGGGTCTAGATTCAATCCCTAGTACTGAGGGATTTTTTTTTTTTTTTAAAAAGTAAGCTCCATAAATAGTACTTTGTGTCCCTACTGGTTCTTCTTTATATCTGTCCCTTGACTTACCATCATCTGTGTCTTATTTCTTTTTATGTTGCTATGATAAAATAACTGAGGCTGAGATAATTAATAAAGGTTTATTTAGTCCAAAGCTCTGGAGGCAGAGACACCGTCAAAAAGTAAAAGAACATGGGGAAAGGGCAAGTAGCCAAGTGTGGGAAAGGCCAAAACATCAGGGGTAACCTTGCTCTGTAATCATCAGCTCTCAGAAAACTAAACCAGTTCTGCCAGACTCAATTGACTCCCAGGAGATCTAATCAAGTCTCTGGAGAAAGACATTACTCCATTTATGAGAGCAGTGCCTTGAGGACCTAAACACCTTCCAAGGCTCCACTTTCTGACATGGTGCATTGAAGACTTAAGCCTAGACAAGAATTTGGGCTGGAACGTATCACGTCAGGAAGGCTTTTTGCAAAAAGATTTATTTTCCTATACTGCTCGATCTCCCATTTCCCAACATCTGTTATCAAAGTCACTGAATTCCTGGCCACCTGAGAAACAAAAGCGGAGGTAGATTAGATGACTCACCCCTCCCTGCCTCTTCTTGTCTAGTGGGAGGTCTCAGACTTAATGAGGCATAGGGAAGCGAGTGTCCTGATTTGCTGTGAGAACTGGAGCACCTAATTTCTTCTCTGGCAGTCAGTGTCTCGTCCTAAAGCAGTGTTGGGCTGGAGACCCCTGAGGGATACGTGGAACAATGGCAAAAACCTTGTGCTCTGCAAATCTAAGTTCCCACCTTCTGCCCCATCTTCAGTATATATGGAACTAGAATAACTGCAGGAGATTCACAAGGCTGTATTATAGTAATTCACAAAAAGTGCTTAGCAGAGAGCCTTGGACATGGTAAACACGCAATAAACGTCAGCACAGTTGCTACCACCACTATTATCACTCCAACACCAACATTCAACGCGTCTCCATGAAGCTGGGGGTTCCTTTGTGAAAGACTTTAACTCATAAATGTAGATAGTGCTCTGAAACCCTGTTTAGCCTTTCCATGAGAAAACGAGCAATTTTTATTTATTTATTTTTTCGTCTTAAGTCTGCGACTCTTAAGACAGCCATTACACGCCCAGCTGAGTTACCTTTTCCTTCTCTTTCGATGGCAGCGGGTCAGGCCTTGGCCCGGGACTTCCCGGCCCGCCCATCTCAGGCCCCATTGGTGGCCTCTTCGCTGGCGTGACTAAGCCCCCGCCCTCTTCTCGCTGGGACCACTCTGAGGCGATCTATGGTTGCGGAGGGGGCATGGGAGGAGAGGCCATGATGCATTCTGGGCTTTGTAGTCCGTCTGCGCCGCTGCAGCCCGAGAGCGGGGCCTTATGCCGAGGAGAACTACAATTCCCAGCAGTCCTGCGGGAGCGGGGCAGGCTCTGGTCACGTGGGTGCTCGGCCTGGGCGGGCTATTTCTCAGTGCGGCGGCGGCGGCTGGGGGGACCGGGGCCTTTTGTTTGGAGCGGCTGTGGGGGGCCCCGGAGCGGCGAGGCCGGTGGCCTTCCCCAGTTCGCTCGGTCCCGGCCTCCCCTCGCTGGGGTGGCCTCTCCTCCCCCCCATCCCGGGCCGGGCGTCGCGATCGGCGCCGCCGCCCCGCCCTAGGCCCGCCCCGCCCGGCCTGAGGGGAGGAACCGGCCGGGCCGCCCAGCACGGACCAGCCATCTCCGGAGTCGCCGCCGCTCTTCCCCGGTGCTCCGGACCTGAGGCCGCCCCTCTCCTCTTAGGCCGACACCATGAAGATCAAGGATGCCAAGAAACCTTGTAAGCTGGGGACTGGGGCCCGCGGGGTTGGGAGGGCAGCCCTGGGCCACGTCTGGAAGCCTCCCAGCTGCGCCGCTGGCGCCCAGTCGGTCGCGCCCCCCGCGCGCTCAGCCCGGCAGGGACCATTTCAGCCCCCCATTCTCGGCGGAGGTCCTCCCCATCCCCCTGTGCGTGCTTGGTGAGCGCCTGCCGCCCCCTGGCCCTTTTCCTCCCCCTTGCTCCTAGAGACCTGGGAGGTGCTAGAGGGAATATTTGAGATTTTACCAAACCCCGACTGGAGCTAGCACTCCCTTATCTCAGCTTGAAGTCAGGCTGAAAAGGGATAGTCGTGGATGTCAGCGAGGGGCAGTTACTACCCGTTTTTACTTATATCTGGGCTTCCTGCTTGTGTCCTTGAAATCCCTGTGGGTTCCTGAAAGTTAACCATTGTGGTTGCACTTGGACATTTTAAACACATGTGCATGTAACCTGCCACTGGATACTTAGATTTGTTCCAGCTTTTGTGTAGGTTATCATCTAGTTAGTGTTGTTTAAAAAAAAACACACAAAAAATGTTAAAAAAAAAACAGTATTCCTACCACGCTGAGCTAATCTCTATTAAGATGAATACCCTAGAGATTTTTCAAACACTCTAGGTATATGCCTGTACTTAAAAAAAATTATTACCATGCTATAAGACAACCGATTTTCATTTGCTCCCTTTTATGACCTTTTAAACCATTTATGTTTGTAATTGACTTATTTAATTGCTCATTCTTGGAGCTTGTCATACTTTAAAGCCTTGGAGGACAAGTAGGAGTGAGGATTCATGCTCATAACTTGCAGTTGTATTGATTTGTTAGTTTTTACAGTGCTTCATGCAATCCTCTCAAGGGTCCTAAGAAATTTGTTGGTAAAAAGGGCACTTACCTTTTCTGCCTGTTGTCCAGGTTCTTATAAACTTCAGGAGATGCATCATTCCAAAGACTTGAAAACTTAGGTGAATGTGAAATACTTTGAACTTAACTTTACAGACAAGGGTATTGAACTTATACAGCTTCACAGTAACTTAAGCTACTCCTGGTGGTCATGAAGTCGCTGTGTAGCCCAGGCTGACGTTGAATTTATAATGCCCTGCCTCAGCCTCACAGGTGCTGAGATTATAGGCGTGCCCTACCACCACCTCAGGCTTGGGTGGTGCTGGGGAGGGGGGTGTCAAACTCAACCTTGAGCTTGACAGGCAAGCGATTTAACCACTGAGCCATTCCTCCAGCCTTGAAGTTCAGAATTGTATGTTAGCTGGCTTAAAGTCCATAGCTGATTTCCTTCGCTCATAGGGTGTAGTCTAAATACTTAAGAAAGATGAGACTTTTTAGGACTGGTCAGTAAGAGGCACTGGGAAGATTATTAGACAGAAATTTTAAAAGTACCTACTCAGAGAGTGCGGGCCTTGGTGGTGTGGAAAGAGGTATGCACTGTAGCTAGAGTTGGATGAATTTAATGGAACTTCATGGAAATACTTGTGAAACTTGTGAATCCACGGAAATGGGGTTCAATTTGCAGATCGGTAGAGTGATAGCCTTCAGAGGTGATAAAAGCTGGATTTGGGGGAATCCCTATGGTGAGTTATCTCTAGAATTTATCCATCTGGTAAGCTCTGTTGAAGTTAAGGTTTATAAGGGTTTGAAACTGAGGTATGCTGTCTTAATGTTTTTCCTCAGGATGGGAGAGTGGTAGAAAGGAGCACAGTTCATGGGGAAAAAGCACAGGCCTGGATACAAGCTTACTGTCTTTAAGGCCTTTAGGAATTTCTTGAAATTGGTTGTGTGTCTTGGAGCTGCAGCCTTTATCAAAACTGGAATTTCAAAACTATGGTTTCCCTTGCTTTCCCTTCTACCCGTCTTTATTCCTTCTGCCTCATTTTCTGAGAGACATAATCCCCTTCATTCTTTATGGGTTACTAAGAGTCACTGTGCCTGAGACCTCTAACAAATTACTGCAAATATACGTTGAGATTTGTTCATTTACTTACGCAAGCTGATTTGGACTTCCCTTTTTGCCACTTAGGCCTGACTAACGGGTCTGTCTGTTGGTACAAAAAGAGCCTGGTGGTTTATTTTATTTTATGTTACTAATTGAGCCTGGTGGTTTATTAAAACTGAAGAATTTCTGTGATAGTTATTCAGAGTCTGTAAAAGTGGTGACAGTAGCTTATGAAAAATGTCAAAGTATTTCTAATGTGTGTTAGCTAAATTAAACTAAAGCATCTTGAACAAGGGCAGTAATGTCGAACTCTGACTTCTCAGTGCACACATTTTCTGTGCTTTTCTTTGAATTTTCATTTAGTGAAAAGAGGTTATGTTGAATCCGTGTTTTGACTCTTAAGGTAGTGTTCTTTTTTTTCTATTTATGATTTGGTTACTTGGATTTGGGCAAACTAAAGGTGAAGTATAAATACCATCTCTTTCAAAGTTGTTTCAGAAAAGATGATAATCATAAATTTATAAAGCAAAAAATTAGTTTTTAGAGATAAGCTCATTGTTACTGCACTGTGGTACACTAGGAAACCGTCAGTCCTGTTTTAATGTTAAAACACTCCTGCTGAAAAACTGGGTAATGTCATTTAGGAGTCAAATAACATTTCAAGTTTCTTACGGGTAAAAGGTGCCTTCTAAAATATTTGTAATAACAAAGAACATCTTATTTTTGTATATGTGGGAAAGAAGATATTCAACCCTAAACACTCGGGGAAATACTTTATATCTAAAAATGTTACTCTAGGTTTTTTAACCTGTTTAGATTAGCTAAAGGTACAGGCCTTTTGTATTTTTTAAGTACTTGAATTAGATTGTAAGTTTTTGAAATACATTCATTGACACTTGGTAAGGCACTGTTTGTTTTCATAAGTGTTGAATCACTTAACCCTTACAGCAGTACTAAGGGAAGATGTATATCATACTGGTTAAACAAATGATTTGACTATGCATTTTCTTAAATTTATCACCTTTGTGTTAAAAAGATTACTTTTTTAGATATATCATATTATATATATTATATTATGTTATTATATTATGTTATAAACCGAGTGCTGATATTAACCAGCAATTTTAAAAGGAACTGATTGCACAATTTAGATCTCATAACTAGAAAAGCAGCGTTTAAAATTATGTGTTAATTCAACCCCCGGGGAAGAAGATAAATCAGTAGTGTTCTCATGTACTCTGAATGACATGATTTTTTTGAGATACAGGTTTTTTCAGCTTTTGTTTATCTGAATGTCAAATAGCTGGATTAACAAGATTACAGTAAAAATGGTAAGTATATTTAAGTGTGTAAAGTAGGTTTTGAGTCAGAGTCTTGCAACCCAAATAGTAAGGTCCTGGAAATTTTTGTTAAGCATGGAAAATTATGTAACTTGTGTAATCTGGTTTTCTGTAATTTAGTAGGCTATTTGTAAATTTAGTTATTGCTTAAGAATTATTACCACTTCCAGAAGGAGCATTTGGGGGTAGTAGTTTCTAATATAGCAACCCATTGAAATAATTTATTACAGAAAACAGTTTATACTAAAGCTCTTCTAAGGATTCTTAATACTGAAGATAGAGAGATGGATGTTTCCTTAGTCTGTTTTAGAACACCACAATTTTTATTTGGAATGATTGTCAAAAACTGGAACATCCTTTATCCAAGAATTGAAAGCGTATCTGGAATTAGAAGTTTGTTCTTTATAATGTTTCGAATATTTTCAGCATTTGGTTTCTATTCATGTCTGAGGAACATTTCAGTGTGATAGGAGATCCCTTAGCAGGGAATCTTCCAGGGACCAGTAGCTATAAAATACCTCTTCACCACTTTTACCTTTATTCCCATACTAACACAACACCAAATTTGACATAGCTTGTTAGACATTAACAATCTGCTCCTGTGACTAGGTGTCTTCTATTTAATCATTTAAAAAGTAATTGGTCATGTCGTTTTCACCATTTGCATACATGATCTACCTGGTAAGGAAAATAATAGTTCTTTGCACTCTGTCCTGGAAGTAGTTTGGGATATTTTTGTTACGCATAAGAGGATCTGATAGTAGCTCTTATAAGACCAGCTGAAACTGAGAAAAAGAGCCTTCAAAAAGTGAAGGTCATGTAAACAAATCATGAGAGATTCTAGGAACTTCTCACAGTCTGGAGAAGGTACTGTATACTTGTAATTTTCTGTATTTATGAAATTTGTTTTGCTGTTTTAAAGTGTGTTTTGTTCTCTCTTTGCTCTCCCTCCTCCCGGTCTTGACAGTGAGAGTTATATTCAAAAAGTAAGAAATAAGGAAGACGTGTTTAGATTATGTGTAGCAGACTGATTATTCTCAGGTGACCTACTCTATCCATTTTGTTCACTAGCCAAAAGCAGCAGAACTATAGATAGGCTTGCTTGATTTTTTTTCACAAGTTATGTTGTTTCTGCAACTGATACAGTTTATGAAACTCTTAGGTGGACCTTTGGTTGTTTTTAATACGCTGTGTATCTCATGTTTTTTATTACAAACGAATAACCTTTGAGCTTAAAATTCCTTCCCTCAAGCACAAGGTTTTGTTTTGTTGTTTTTTTGTTTTGTTTTGTTTTTTGTTTTGTTTGTTTTTTGAGGCAGAGTCTCTGTAGCCCAGGCTAGTCCTGAATTTGCAGCAGTCCTGCTGTCTCAGCCTCCCCTGAGTGCTGGGATTTTAAGCATGTATCACCACACTCAGCTACAAGTATTTTTTTTTTTTAATACACTGGCAAATACAAAAGGCAGAAATGAGAATGCTTGCTAAATGATAGGAATGGATCATAATTGAGAATTTGTTCTGTACTCCTGTTCCCTCCCTCATGCTTTTAAAATGGTGACTATTTCTTAGGCATAAGAAGATGAACCCTAGGGCCTGGAAGAGTGACATTGTGGTTAAAGCAAAGCACAAGGCTCTGAGTTCAGTTCCTCTATACCAACCACATAAGCTGATCATCGTGGCATACACCTGCAAACGCACATTTTGGGAGGCTGAGTCAGGAGGACTTTATTTCTTTTCTTACTTCAGATTGATCCCAGGACCCTTGTGCTGAGCTACGTCTGCAGTTTTGTTTAGTTTTTTGGAGGCAAGGTCTTGATGTAACTCCTGATGAGTGTCCTAGGCTGGGTTTGAATTTGCAGTCCTTCTGCTTCAGCCTCCCAAGGTGGTGGGATTACAGGTGTACACCAACATGACCAGCTTCTTTTTACTTTTTCTATAGTTTCTTTTTTCATTAGTATAAGTTTAGGTCTTCCATCAAACAGTATGCCTGAAAGCCTTGTGAGAAACAGGTTTTGGGTTGTTGGATTGGTTGTTTCCTTCAGTGCTGGGGATAGAACGCAGGACCTCCAAAGCTTGGTATGTGAGCTACATCCCCAGCTCACAGGGTTTTATTTTCCTTGATTATTTTAACAATGATTATACCTAGTCACCTACTCATAGTCTTTCTTTCTGAAGGAGTCAGCAAACATTAGCACTTTTGTGTACTTTAGACTTTAAAAAAAGGGGGGGGGGGAACTGCATGCAAATGAGCTTTTTTTTTTTTTTTTTGGCCAGATTGTTGTCACAGTCCTGTAATCCCAGCACTTTGGGAGGGTAACAAAATCAAGCCCAGCCTAGTAATGTTACAACTCAAGGAGAGACCCTGTCTCTGTTCAAAACTAAAAAATGGGCCGGGGATGTCGCTCAGTGTGAAGGTCTTGGGCAGGATCCCCAGCTCCTTCACCCTCTACTCACCCTCAAAGGCATTTCTGCTACTGGCTCCAGAGAGATGTAAAAGTCACTTTGTATACTTACATCTGCAACGCTTTGCTATATGCATTACAAAGCAGTCACCAAATCATTTAGTAATTTTCTTAACCATTTTTAGAAATCCTCTAGAATCTTCTATACTTGCATTGTGAGGTAGCCAGTATGTATTTTGGAATTTTGATATATCTTATAGGTTAAAATTTTGGTATTTATTCTGTATAGCTGTAGATAATTTTTTCTCCATTATTTATGAATATGAGAGATACAACTTGAAATATTTGCCTAGGAAGGAAGTTTATTTGAAATGTAAGTCATGGTTTTGTATAAGAATTTAAAAAGTGAATGTTGATGGGAGGGTTCTTGCAGAATGGTAGTATTTGACCACAAGAACCTGGAAAGGTCAGAGTATGAACTTTGAATTTGGTAGTGCTTTTAAGTTTGTTTTTGTATCTATGTTCTGACAACTATGTTTTACATGAGGCAAGAAATTATGCAAATATAGACTATTAGTATATTTTAAAGTTTGAAAAGAAGAGGATTTTTACTTAATTTCAGTATGTAAAACTTTTTCTATTCCGAAACTTTTTTTAAGAGAGTAGGTATATACCCCTTCCCTTGAAATCTTCTAGAATCAAACATCTCTGAGTTTTCTAGGCATTGCCAGGATTATTGTATCTGATGCTTTTTGAATGAAAAGTATGCTAATTACATGGGTTCAGCAGATTTGCAGCAGTTCCCTAGGAATGTCTAACTTACTGGATCAGTGGATTGGCTCGTGATGCTTTAAGTATATTCCTCCAAGAAAACACACTTAGTTACTTTTTATTGCTGGGAAGAAAGGTCTATTTTAGCTCCACAGTTTCAGAAGGTCATTGTTCATTCATGGGCAGCTGGCAACAGTAGAAGCACATGGAAGAGATGGAGGGGGTGGCAGCTTCTCATGGCATTGCAAACAGGAAACCACATCTCAGAATTAAAGGAGGAACTAATATTTAACCTTTCAGGTCCTTTCCCAGTGATCTGCCCCTTCTAGGTTTAAGCCCCTAATCCACCACGCTCCTATAATCTGTAACCTGCCACAGGCCTGTTTTGTACCACACACCTCTAACCCACCACGCTGATGTAATCCACATGTGGTTCCATAGATAATCCATAACATCCAAATACATAAGACTTGGGGGACATTCTGGATCCAAATCACAATACACACTGAATGTAAATATTGCCCTCCATTAATATTGTTGCTAGGTGCAATTCAGTATTTGAACAGGGGTAGGTAGGCAGGGAAGTGACCTGTAACTTTGCTTGCTTTTCCTAAAGCAAGAGATTATAGATTTTGTGAATAAACTGAAAGCAAAACTTTGTGATACTACATTTTTGTGTAGCCCAGGCTAAGATATTACTTTTTTTTTTTTTAACCTACAGATACATTACTGTCTGGTAATGTACTATAAATGGTTTGACATTCTATTCCTTTTGAGAACGTATTAATGGTTTAAGATAGCTTCTGGCTGAAATAGCTCAGTGGATAAAGTCCTTGCCTAATATGCTGCGAAGTGCTGGATCTGTCCCGTGAGTTGTTGGGAAGGTGGCCTTTGTTGTTAGACACTGGGAAAACACTAAGAAAATTCAGTTTCTTTGGCTTTTGTTGCTTGTTTTTACCAGTCTATATAGATGACAGAAAAGTATAGTGCTTTTTGAGGATCTTGATGCTCTGTGCTTTCCAAGTTACATCTAAAGTCATTTTTTTTAACTTTAATGATTTTTCTTTTTTAAGACTTTTTAATATAACTTCAGATATGTACTTTGGGTTTAAAACTTAAGAAAAAAGCTGGGCCTGGTGGCACAGCCTGAATAGCAGAGTGGTTAGAGCATTTGCCCAGCAAGCACAAGGACCTGGATTCAGTTCTTCAGCACCACATAGACTGGGCATGACGGATTATGCCTGTAACCCTAGCACTGAAGTGGCTGAGGAAGGAGAATTGCTATGCATTTGAAGCCAGCCTGGGCTACAGAATGAGTTGATGACCCTCTCTGGATTAAAGAGCGAGACCTTGTCTCTCCCCTCCCCCTAAAAAATTGGGCTGGGGATGTAGTGTAGTGGGAAGGCCCTGGGTTCTTTCCCTAGAGCTGGAAAGGAAGAAAGGGAAGGGGGAGGAGAAAGGAAAAGGAGAGTTTCCTATTCAGACACAAACTTGGGTATTTTGTGTACATATATAGGATGTCAAAATTACAGTCCCTTCCCCTCCCCCCTTTTGACGCTCTCACAACTATCCCCTTTCCCCTAACTCCCGCTATCACCTCTAGTTTTCTTTTTTTTTTTTAACATATTGTCTCCCTTTCTCCTTCCCATCCTCTCATCTCCCCTTGTCTTTACAAAGTCCATCTTATTACTTTCTTCCTTGTCTTTTTTATGGTTTAGTTTTTCTCATAATAAGCCATATTTTAATTTTGTGGGTCTGATTCATTTTGCTGAGAATCATGGTCTCAAGGTGCATCCATTTTCCTAAAAATGACTCGGATGTGTCACTGTTGATAGCAGAGTATTACTCCATTGTCTATAAATACCACGTCTTTATCCAGTAACCTGTACTTGAGCATATTGGCTTCCAACATTTGTCTATTATCAATTGTACTGCTGTACAAATAGCATTCCAATTATCATTACATCAATCAGATTTTTTAGCCTGAACTTAACATCAGAGACCAAATAAATGAATCATTACTTTAAATGAACTTAAGTCCATATCTCAAAGGTGTGTCATACATAAAGCACTAGATACAATGGCATACTTAGTTATTTTAGGTTTAAGAGTTCTTTCCCAAAGATGAGTAGGAAGAAACAAGTAAGATCATCATTAAAAATTTAGTTGCAGGGTATGAAATTGAGACATACAAAATTCTGAAGTTACAGGTTGAACTAATAGCCAGCTGAGTTCTTAGGTAATGGATCTTTTATCTTTACCACTCGGGGAAAAGATCCTAAGAATGACTTACTTGCCAGCTCTCACTCTTTTAATATCACAAATCAAAATGACTGCCTTCTGCCACTCCATACACAGCTTAGAATCTGTGCACATCATTACACATCAGAAAAGTTCTTGTTGAATATAATAATGTTTTGCAAACTAATGTACTAGTAAAAAATAATTATGGGGGAAGTTTCACAGATTTTGTGGAAAAGCTGGTACTGTTTTAGTGTGATACCAAGCAAATCATTGATGTCTGTGTTTTGTTACACTTTCTCTTTAGATGATTACTTTCCTCTGTGTCCTGTGGTGCTGTTTGTCACTCTCAAAGATTCCTTCAAGTATTTTTCACATTGCTGGGCTAGTGGTCATAGATTTCTTTAGGGATTCTTGGTTGTGAAATATTTTTACTTGATCTTCAATTTTTAGGGATAATTTTGCCAGATACTTCGACACTTGGGGTCCTTCATGGCTTGATAGGTTTTGCTCCAGACTCTCCTGGTCTTTAAAGTTCACATTGAAAAATCTGCGAAAATTTAAATTGGTTTGCCTTGGTAAAATAATGCCCATTTTTCTCTTGCTGCTTTTAATAATCTGTGTTGTATTTCTGAGATTTTGATTGTGATATGTTGTGAGTCTCGTTGCTAGTTGGGGTTATTGGGTGTTCCGTATTTCTTATTGTACCTGAAAGTCAATTTTTTTTCTAGTGTTGGGAAATTGTCCTGTATGATTTCAGTGAATAAATTTTTCATACCTTCAGTGCTGTCGTCTTTCTCCCACGCCCATAATTCTGAGATTGAATCTCTTTGAATCATCCATCAGTTCTGGTATCCAGCTACTTTGCTCATTTTAATTTTGGAGTCATGCCTAATTGTAGCATTTGTTTCCTGACCCTTGTCTTCATTGTCTGAAATTCTGTTGTCACAATGTTTGAGTCAACTTCCCTTGCTTTCAAGTATATTTTTTCATATACTGCATTTCAGCTAAATTTCTTTTCAGAATTTTCACTTTTCTATTAAAATGTTCCTTCATAGCTTGCATTTCCTTATTTACCTCAGCCATCTCTTTATTTGTGACTTATATGCTCAGTAAGTTTTGTATCCATTAGGACCACTGTTTAGTAAGTTCCCCTTTAAGCTCACTGATCCTTGCTTGCATTTATTTGAGAATATCTTGTTTAACTTCCTTCCCTGTGAGTTCCACTATTTCAGGGCTTGTGATACTAGTTGCTGGGGTCTCAGGCATCTCTGTGGCTGTCCTATTGCCTTGTCTTCTTTCCATGTTTCTGTTGTTGAGGGACTGTAATTAAAGGCCTAGCTGAGAGATTTCTATGAATGGGCATATATGAGAGTGTTTGGGGGATCTGAAATTCTTCTGAGTTCTATGCTAAGAGTAGGCATTGAAGGAGGACCTAACGCTCTGATGACCTTTGAGGTGTCTTTTAACCCCCCAACCCCATCAGCAAAGCTTTCCCATCTGTTCTGACTCCCCTCCCTTGAGGGTGGGACTCTTCACCCTCAAAGGTGCTCCCACTACTACCCCAGCGGCCTTTCTGTCCTCTTCACAACTGTCTCTTGTGGCAGTTTCTTCCTAGGTATTGTGTAAGAGTGACCCCAAAAACCCTGACGTGCTCTTCTAAGCCTGCTTGTACTGAAAACAGTTCAGTCTTGGTTTTTTTTTTTTTGTTGTTGTTGTTGTTTTGTTTTGTGTTTTAAGGCTCCTACTTACCTTATTGCCTCTTAAGAAGCGCTGCTTGTGGTCTAGGCTGTGGGAGGCCTTTTTTAAGGGAAGCTTGCATTGTATTTGCAATTTGTACTGCCTGCAGGCTTGTGTTTGGAGGCTTGGGCTACCAGCTCCTGTCAGGTTTCACTTCTCAGGGATCCACGCTTACTTTGGTAACAGGTTCCATGTTCCAGGCTTTCCACCATCTACAGATGCTGTCAGCTCCGGGCCATTCCCAGTAGGCTGTAGGCGGGTGGCCTTTTGGGCTGATGTTTTCTTTTGCTTTTGATGTATCTTCAAGATTTCTGATCTTCCCATGGACTCTTGAGTTGTTGGGGCTTTCTGTCCTAGCTAAGTTGAAGAGGCAGTTTTTAATTATAATCTTAACTTTTTAAGTGAGTCCCCATGGAGACATTGCAGAGCTGTTAACTCAGCCACCATCTTGACTGAGAGTCCCAAATGTGTAAAGTCTAAAATTATGTGTGTGTGTGTGTGTGTGTGTGTGTGTGTGTGTGTGTATAAGTTGAGCTTTCTCACTGAGTCACTTTTTTAGTCTTCTGTTGTTACATGCATATAAAGTAAAGCTACTTTTTTTCTTAAATAAATAGAATTTACCTTCGTAACTTTCATATAAAAACATTTTATTGTCAAGTGCCTTGTAGTCTGTTCCAGTTACTTTCTCATCATTGGGACAGATTTCTCAACATTCACAACTTTAGGGAGGAAAGTTTTGGTTTTTTAACTCATAGTTTCAGAATGTCACAGTACATTCATGGGTGGGCAGCTAGAAGTGGTGGAACCACACGAGGAGGCCAGAGCTTAGACAAAGGCCTGGGAGGATGGATGGGGCTACACTTGTGAGTCCTACCCCAGTGATCCACCCCTTCCAGCCAGGCCGAACTCCCAACTGTACACAATACCCATAGTAATCACAACATCAAAGCCATGATACAGTCCATGTTTGTTAGGTAGTATTGAATTATTCTTGAGCTTCTATTATACCAAGTAAGATACCTGAGAATGGAAATAGACTTCATAGGGAAGAAAGCTATCTCAGTCACTATTTGACTTCAGACAAGTCTGAAATGGCACATACAGTAAGGCAGCTTCATAGGAGAAGTGTTAAGGATTGGGAAGTTTAATTTTATGGAAACTGAATGAGCCATGCTTTAAATAATTGCTGGGTTTTTAAATTAAGTATTACATCCTGGGAACACTGATGAAAGTGCTACCTTGTCTCTATTTAAGAAACTATAAAGTCCTACTACAATATTAATACCTATGTGATTTTTATCTATTAGGTTTAGGGTACTTCAATCTTACTAGCTTTTTTGCTGTAAAGGGACTGAACCCAGGGCCTTGACACTGAACTACAGTCCCAGTTCTTTTTAATGTTTATTTTGAGACAGGGTGTTAGCAAGTCACTTAGAGTGGACTCAAACTTGCCATCCTCCCACCTCTGCTTCCCTCGGTGCTTGGATTATACTCTCAGCTTATAGATACGTCTCTTCCTTGTCCTGCACTCTTATCACTTTCCTGTTGTGAATATCAGTAGTACCCAAGAATTATTTAGGCTCTTGTGCATAGTGTTCAGGGACCTTAGTGATGGACTCCAAATGCCTAATTATATTGACTTAATGGCTTCTGCCTTTGTATTGGCTATTCTTACTTTTAGTATTCCCCACAGTCACACAGGCATGGAGTTTAGCATTCCTTGTATTGATTAGTTTGACTGTGTGTGTATTTTTACTAACTCATTCTTGTGTGTTTGTCTTTATTCTACCCTCCTAGTTTGAGCGCTCCTTCAAGGCTAGGATTTGCTTGCTCATTTTGTATTTTTATTCCTTGAGATAAAAGAGGTATTCAAAATTATTAGCTAAACATTAGTAGTAGACAGAAATGGCTACTACTAGTCATAGAACACCAGATCCCAAACCTGAAGGCCCCTGCCAGCCTAAATGTGTATATCCCTAAGATTTACCTTGAGCATTGTTAACCACATGCTCCAAAGAAATTTACTGTGCTTAATTTAGCAAAGAAAAAGATTTCTTGCTAAGGAGGTACTTTTCCTATGGGTTACTTCATGTGACAGTATGTCCAATTTTATTGTATTATAATCTTTATATTAATAGAGGTAGGTGTAGGTGATGACCTATTTATTTCCAAACAAAATTGGTTCAGATTTTTCCTAGTTTCAGCAGCACATGATAAAAAGAAATGATTGTCAAACCAGGAATTAAAAGGCCTTAGCCCATCTCTAGGTATCCTGTATTTATAGGTTTTTAGAAAATATACAAATAAAATTGGGAAAAGGTGAGTTACACATAGAAGTTGTATCTTAGTATAAGTGACTAATGTATGATTCAGAATAAATGAATTTTGTGGGTAATTAACTACTTGTTCCTAAATTGCACTTCTAAAATTTATATATATTTATTCATTTGTTTTAATTCACAGCTTTCCCATGGTTTGGCATGGACATCGGGGGAACTCTAGTAAAGCTCTCATATTTTGAACCTATTGATATCACAGCAGAAGAAGAACAAGAGGAAGTTGAGAGCTTAAAAAGTATTCGGAAATATTTGACTTCTAATGTAGCCTATGGATCCACGGGCATTCGGGATGTACACCTTGAACTGAAGGACTTAACACTTTTTGGCCGAAGAGGGAACTTGCACTTTATCAGATTTCCAACCCAGGACCTGCCTACTTTTATCCAAATGGGAAGAGATAAAAACTTTTCAACATTACAAACGGTGCTATGTGCTACAGGAGGTGGTGCTTACAAGTTTGAAAAAGATTTTCGCACAGTGGGTATTTGTTACTTGAGCCAAAAATTTACACTTGTTGTGTTTGGTTTTTAAGTAATAAGGCTAGCTTTCCTTCTAGATTATTCTTTAGGTCGGTTTCTCCTGAGGAAAAAGAAGAAGGATATAATCATAAGTAGCCTCTCATTTGAAGCATTTTAAACACCTTTATGATTTAAGTTGCCTAGATATGGGCATGTTGTTGCACAAAATACTTGGTAAGACCCACTAAGTTTATGGTTATTGTACAAGACAAGAAGGAAGGAATGTAAAGTTGAGTACGTGGTCCCTGTTGTTTCAGAAACTGAGGCTGAAGGATCTCAAGACAGGCAAACCTGGGAGAGACCCTGTCATTGAATTTTAAAAGTAAAAATACTTAGTAGGAGCTTAGGTGAAGCTTAGTAGTAAGGAGGCTTTCCCAGTTGTATACCCTTGATCCACCCCCAACTACTGCATGAAGTAAAAAAGGGTGGGAGCCCTCAATGAATTTAGTAGTATACAATGTCAGTTGTAAATAGGGATTGAATTGGATTGAATTCCTATGTGTAAGGTTTATGAATAATTCATACCATTTCTCTGAGGGCCATTTCTGCCCCAACACCTAGTTGCTTAGTAGGCATCTGAATAAAAAAATCTGTTACCTTTTATTTTTGGTTTCATATTATCAAATTTGCTGTGCTCCTTTCTCAGAGGGATTTGGTTGTGGCAGGAGAACTAGTGAGGATTGATTTTTTAGCTACATGCTATTAGGAGTGTGCCAGGTTTCTGGTCTTTTCCATCAGAGAATAGAAAGTTTAAAGCTGTTATTTGTGGCTACTGCTTTCCTTGACAGTGTACCTGTGGACCATTTAGTTTCTCAAAGACATACACAAATATTCACTGCTAAGGCTTGTGTAAGTAAGCCCCTTAGTATTTGGGGTAGTTTGGTCTAATTTTTTTCAAGTTTTCTCTTTGGATGGGTAATGCGCATAAGGTATTCAGTGAGTAATTTTGACAGTTTGATAGATTGAGACCAGTTTCTCTAGGTATTTGCCACTAATATTGCTAAAAGCAGTGTACTCAAAGCCAGCTTTCACCTGGCCTTTGAAGTACTGATGTTCATATATTTGTTGTTTTGTTATTTTGTACTGGAGGTTGACTTTAGGACTGCACTGAAGTAAATCCCCAGCTGTTTTATTTCGAGACAGACCTTGCTGAATTGCCCGGACTAGGCTTCAACTTGAAATCCTCCTGCCTGAGCCTCTTGGGAGTGCTGGGATTATAGGCATATTACCACCATTCCCAGCTGGAATACAGATTTCAAAAAATAGCTCCTCCTTATTGACAAAATTCCATAAATTAGGTATAGTAAATACTCAGTAAACATTAGAAGAATACAATCAAGGATAAGAAAGGCTTAGACGTTGAAGAGTATAGTTATTCTAGACTATATACAGATGTCTCAATTTCAAGTAAATGTATAGGACATCATAATACACTCTTACCTAACTTGAATTTGTATCCAAACCTATTAACAGAAAAAGAAATTAAGGTATTTACATGTCAGTTTATGAAAATATGTCTAGAGGACACAGCAAAGTGATTAAATGCTCATACCTACATATAGATTCATGAACACAAGAGCAACAAATGTATATTAATATAGCAAATTTTATTCGAGGGTTATATACCTTAAGTGGCATTACTCTCTACTATAGGACATTCTAAGATGAACAGTAATAACACTGTATTCCCTTGTTCATGCAGTGGTTGAATTCCTAGCAAATTCAGTGAGTTAAAACAGTGTGCAGAAAACTGTGTTTATACACATAGGTGTGTAAGTACTTTATGCTTTTATAGCCTTGGATAATTATAAACATTTTTCTACTGCTGCTACAAAAATACCTGATAGAACTATCCCACATTTGCAAATGTCTGTCATCCCAGTCTGTATCTTCCTCATTATTCAAAACTGAACTGTTTCCAGAGTTAATAGCACCCTTACCAAGAACCAGTGGGCCATTTATAACGCCTTACAAATTTTGTCACTAAACAAGAACAAGTGAAATTGGTGGGAGTCATAAATAATACTCATGTTTCCTGAAGTATATGAATATTGTACCATCAAGTTCAGTCAAGTGTTTTGAATGTTATGGTTTTTTCACTAAAGTTTTTATTTATTTTTTTTTAGATTGGAAACCTCCACCTGCACAAACTAGATGAACTTGACTGCCTTGTAAAGGGCTTGCTGTATATAGATTCTGTCAGTTTCAACGGACAAGCAGAGTGCTATTATTTTGCTAATGCCTCAGAACCTGAGCGATGCCAAAAGATGCCTTTTAACCTAGATGATCCTTATCCACTGCTAGTGGTGAACATTGGCTCAGGAGTCAGTATTTTAGCAGTCCATTCCAAAGACAACTATAAGCGAGTGACCGGGACAAGGTAATCTTTTAGTCCTATAACAGTCACAGTTAACTCTAAATCTTAAATGTTTATGATTGTTTGGCATCAGTTGGCATCCAGATTCTCATAATGGTGAGTAAAATTTTATCTAGGACGATTTCAGTGTTTCCTTTTTTTCCAGAATATTATAGGCAAGTATTTGCTGGAAGTGGCAATGTTTTATTAATTTGATAAGTTTTTTTAAGGCATTTTTTTCTTTCACTGTTTTTTTTACTGTTTATAGCTTTACTGAGGGAAAACTTAGCATGTGCTGAATAGATTTGCACTTAAACTATGCCTATATTTGTTAACTAACGGTTGAAAATTTAATTCTTTACATTAAACAAGTTCAGAACTGAAGCTCCCTGAAAATTTAGATGGGGCTGAGAAGTGAGTTTAAGAGATTGGAGAAATGCTACTTCATTTTGTTGGCATATCGAAAGATTAATAGTACCAAGTAAATTCTGTCATTTACATGATAACCATGAGGATGTAATTTCCTCAGTGTATTTTTGCCTGGGTCATATTCACTTAATTGATCATACTGATATTTCAACCCTTTAAGGTAAGGAATTGAGCCTTTCTTATAGTCGTTTCTTAGGAGCCATTTAAAATTATGAATTGCCTCCTTTTAACTCATGCAGTACTAATTTTTAACATTCCTTTTTAATACATGTGGAAATACATTTTTAACAACTACATGTGGGACACCAACTGATTATCCACTCTTGTTTGTTGTTTTGGTTGATCTTAAAGCTTAGGTTTGTTTTTTTTTTCCCTTGCCTTTGTCACTGGTACTTAGTGTTAACTAACATGTTCTAGGTTATTTTGGTGGCAGTTGGTACCGTTGGAGTCAGGCTCAGGGCCTTTACACTGAGTTACATCACCAGCCATTTCTGTGTCGATTTTGAGGCAAGGTCTTCCTAAATAGCCCAGTGCTCAACTTGGGATCCTCCTGCTATCATCCCATGGTGTTGTGATTACAGGCCTGCTCCATCGGTCCAGCTTAGTAACGTGTTCTTTCTGTGTGCTCAATAAATGAATATTACACCTCTTCACTTTGGAGAAAGAATATACTGTATAAATGCAATTTAGCTTTCTTTTTTCTTTAGCCTTGGAGGGGGTACCTTTTTGGGCTTATGCAGCTTATTGACTGGCTGTGAAAGTTTTGAAGAAGCTCTTGAGATGGCCTCCAAAGGTGACAGCACTCAGGCAGACAAGCTGGTTCGGGACATATACGGAGGAGATTACGAAAGATTTGGTCTGCCAGGTTGGGCTGTAGCATCTAGGTAAGTTGCACATTTTTATTACTCAGATTGGTTAGTTTTTATGATCTGTTATGAAGTTTTCAGAGTGCTTTTGTTTAACCCTTGTTAGGTTCCAAGTTTGGAACATTACTGTAGTTTAAAAGTTAAGGAACTATTGAGAAGTTTACCTTGTAAGAAACCACTTTTGAGAGCTCTGTATGGTGATGTGCATATGTAGCCCAACACTTGGGAGGCTGAGACAAGAGAATCCCAAATTTGAGTTCAGCTGGTCAACTTGGTGAGTTCAAGGCCAGCCTGGACTATATAACAAAATTCTGTCAAAACAAGCACACATGCACTTTTGTTCATTCTGAGAGGTATCCTTCCATACTGCTGCGTGCAAATACAAGTAACGTATCCTTATCTTCTTAGAGAAGATTGTACCATTATATAACGTACTTTATAATGTTATATGACAGGAGATAGGATAGAGTGTGAAGTGGTAATTGTAATCTTTTTTTATTATTATAGTCTTAGTGTTATTTTGTTCATGTGTATGCTTGTCTCTAGGATTCCCAGATGTAGAATTGTAAATGCTTAGGTATGTCCTCTAAAGGAATAATCTGTTTTTCACTCTCCTACCAGTAGATCAGAGGGCCTGTTTCTCTACAATCTCACAGAAGCATGCTGTAAAATTTTGAAATTTTTGCTAATCTGCTGGAGAAATGGCATCTTAGCTTAATTTTGTGTTTCTCTCTTTTACATATATTCTTTTCTGTGAGTGATTGTTCATGTTCTGTTTTTTTCTGTTGGATTATTACACAGTTGAATTTATCAGTGTTTTCTTTTATGGCTTCTGGATATTGATTCATAGTAAGTAAGTCTTCCACATTCCAAATATATAAAGGAATAAACCCCTTTTTTCTGGTGCTTTAGTGGTATTAGTTTGATATTTTGGTATTTGATTTAATACAAATTTTTTATTTAGAATCTGTCTTGAAGTTTTGTGTGAGGTACGGATGTAGTTTTTTCTGCTTTCAGAAGGCCCTACACGTATTTATTTATTCTTCCAATTTAAAACGATGTCTTTATCATGTATTGGATTCTTTTTATTGTATTGATATAACAACAGTATGCCCTTACTCTTCTTAAGAAGCATGAAGATACGCTTTATTGTCTAGAATGGCTGGTCCCCTGTTGCCTATGTAGTTTTTCCATATGAAAATGGGAATGTTTGTGTGTAATATAAATTTTTTACAGTTTTATTAAGCTTGTGAATTAGGAAGAGTGGCATCTTCTTGATGTTCATTGGGTCTTGCCATTGGACAGCTTAGCTTGGCTATTTATGTAAAGTTGCTTTTGTACCTTTTAGGTATTCTAGAAGTTGTATGTGTATGTTGTGTTTGTGTATGTATATATGTATGCTTTTAAATCTTTTTCCACAATATTTTGTATATTTTATTGTATATCAGTCTTACCTCATAAACTCTGAAGTTGTCAAGGAAATCCATTCCAAGCACAGCTTCCTTACAAGGGCACTTCAGTCTGCCCATTTGATGTCACTTTTGATTTCATGGATGTTTTCAGTTCTCATGGCTGCGTGTCTTTTTAAACTTGCATTGCCTCTACCTAGGATTTTTCCTAGTTAACCTTTTCTATTCCTTTTATTCTGGAAAATTGACCTTCACACCTTCTTAACTTTTTCCTGTGACCACAGTGGCATAGTATCTTTTCCTTTGTGTTCCCAAGGTTCCTTGTGATTTGGTTTGTATATTTTTTCCTATTAACAGTTAGTGCTTGTATTGCTAATGGAAAGTATGAAATTGCCTTGGCTTGTATTTTATTTCTTTTGTACAGTGATGCATTAAGCTTACATTACTTTAGGGACTTACTCTTTGTGTCCCTAGTACAATGCTTGTAATGTTATAAATGGTATTAAATGAAAAGGAATTTGACATGAAAGCTGAAATATCTGTGAGAACATCCTAGTTTTTTAAAAAAGTAAGTCAAAATATACTCTCCTATGTTTTCCTGACTTACTAAAATCATAGCTCCTTAATTTTATGATTTTGTGTCATTTTAAAATGTAAATATTTTAGTAATCTTTGTTTCCTTGTAACAACTAAGTGTGTAGTTCTTTTGAGACTTCAATTTTAATCTAAGTGCTTCAGAGGTACTGTTGTATCCTTGTGTAGATTTCTGGTAATTGTTTTGATCTTACCCCTGTAGACTTTTACTCTTTGGTTTTAACTGTATAAAAATATGTACACTGTAAGTATATATACTAATGTATGAAGTTTGCTTGTTCACAGTCAGTTTGACTTCTCTTTTTCATTTCTCAGTTTTGGAAATATGATTTATAAGGAGAAACGAGAATCTGTTAGTAAAGAAGATCTGGCAAGAGCTACTTTAGTTACTATCACCAATAACATTGGTTCTGTGGCGCGAATGTGTGCTGTTAATGAGGTAAAAAGAAAAAAAGCTTTTAAGTTTTTTTATGCATCTGACAGGGCTTGTTTTTCTTAATAGGGACTCTAGGATTGAGGTGTGTTTATTTAAATCCCAAAACTCATTAAATGTATCTCATATACACAATTACTTTTTAACTTAAAACAGTAGCAGATAATTCAAATTATTAAAGTAGGTTAAATAATTATATTCCTCTAGTACCCTTTTGAAAATGCATGCACAACCTAAATCCCTTGAGGATAAAAATTCTAGTTGTAAGACATTTTATTGAAAATTTCTTGACTGTTGATGTAGCATTTAATTGGTTTTCTTACTGCCCTCGGCTTCTTTACAGTGCTGCCTTGTTGCATATGGATCAAGCAGCATTGTACAGGGCTATGAAGGCATTGAGACTTACTCTTCACATATTTGAATGTCTTTTTTAAAAGTTTGAAAAACATATAATTCTAGATTGACTATATGATTGGAATATTTTTATTTGGAAAAGAATATGTATGTATATACATAAGATATATTTGCCCATTTTGTTTTTATAAATATCAGATAGTTCAAATGGATTGGGAACTTTGCTTCTTGGAGGACCCCTTAACTTGTTCACTCACTTATTTATTCATAAATATATATGGAGTTCTATGTCCCAGGCATAGTTCTTACACTCTTTGAATGTGATGTATTTAGTGAAGATTTCATATTGTGGTGCTAATGTTATTCTGTTTATGTATTATATAAATTATTTAGTATATGACAGGTGGTGAATCCAATTAATAAAATAAGGAAAATTGGGAATAAGGCAAAGAAAGTGGGAGAAATCAAATCACAGGGGCTGGAGTTGTAGCTCAGTGATTATAGAGAACTTGCTTAGGAAGCATGAGACCTTGGGTTCAATCCCCCAGCAGGACGTGAGGTACACAGGAGGTTGAAGCAGGAGGATTGCCATGATTTGAGGCCAGCCTGAACTATAGAGCAAGAACCTACCTCAAAAAAAAAATCAAGTAATTAAATAGTTAGAGGAAGAGGCTTTATTGGAACTGTGGCCCTTGTATATATGATCCTCTTTTGCCTAAGTTCAACAGTATTTGAATGTGGTGGGACATCCCTGTCTGCAACTTCAACAGGTCATTAAAAATCTTTTAAATAAAAGTTTAAAATAGAAAGGAAATAAATAAATGTGACCTTGGGCAAAGATTAGAAGGAGGTAGAGGGAACCATGCATCTGCACATGAAGATACTGGGGGAAGAGGCTCCAGGAGAGAGAACAGCTATGCAGGTACTTGAATTATTATGTTAAAACCTAGGATCTTACCTTACGAATTCTTAATTACAGGTAGTAAATTGATTAGCAAGATGTAGGGAGTAATTCACTTTGAGTTAGCAGTAGTTAAGGCTGTGTTTTATACTCACAAGTCAGCATGTTATTATGCGTATAGGAATGGGTCTGCTAGATGTTCAAACACTGGTCCCTCATCTGTGATTTTCTAAGTATAGAGATACCTGAGAAACCAAATTAATGTTTGTGGATCCTTAGCAGAGGGAGAGTGACTTGATGGGTCAGGCTCTGCGCAGAGTTGGAGTGATGTGTATTACCAGTACCCCGGTCATTGTTATTCTCTGGTTGTATGTATGGATCAGTTTGCAGAACATGTTTTTTTATTTTTATTTTTATTGAGACAGGGTCTTACTCTGTAGCCTGGGCTGGCCTTGAACTCTCAGCAGTCCTCCTGTCTCAAGCCTCCTCAGTGCTGGGATTACAGATTTGAGCTACCACACCCAGTTTATGTAATGCTGGGGAATTGAACTCAGATACTTAGCGCTTGCTAGGCAAGTGCTTTAACTGCTGAGCCATTCCTCTAGCCCAGCATAGCATGGTTAAACATCCTTTTTGATACATACTGGCCATGTTTGCAGTTGATTTTAAGCTTATTTGAAAATAATTTTCTGTGGCTAGAGGAAGGGCTCAGAGGTCAAGCTCTAAGCTCAGTGCTAAGTATCCGAGTTTGATTCCCCAGTGACATAAGCTGGGCGTAGTAGCATATGCCTGTAATCCTAGCACTCAGGTGGCTGAGACAGGAGGATTTCTGTGAGTCCAAGGCCATCCTGGGCTCCATAGTGAGTTAAGGACCAGTCCTGGCTACAGAGCAAGGCCCTGTCTCAAAAAAAAAAAAAAAAAGAAAGAAAGAAAGAAAGAAAGAAAAAGAAAATACTTTTTCTTGGAGTGCAGCCCATATTTCCAAGTTCCCTTTCTAGACTAGAAGAATTTTACCCTTCTTCTTTCTCCTTCTTTATTTTTCCCAATAAATTGTTCTCTTCAAAAAAAAAAAAAAAAAAAAGGAAACACTTTTCCCTGGGGCTGGAGATGTAGCTCAGTGTAGTGACCATGCTTAACATGGCTTATTTCCCAGCACCAGAAAAAAAACTTCATTCATGCATTTTCTTTAATCTCAACAATAAGGTGTCTCCGAAGTACTTTAAGGGATTATAGGCCATTTTCGTCAAGTCTCACGTATAGTCATTCGCTCACATTTTTCCATATCTTCTAGAGAGTAGACTTTATTCTTTTAGAGCAGTTTTATTAATAGGCTTATAGTAAAACCAAGTAGAATGTACAGCTCCCATGTATAACACCCCCCACTGTCAATATCTCCCAAAAGATCTGTATGGTAGAGTGGTGACTTAAGTGAAATGACTTAGATGTGGAAGATTAATATGTTAAGTACTGTATAGTTTCTCTGACTTGGAAAACCCAGAACACAGACATTCTACAAAACCACATGAAGTGATAGCCAGAGTTGGAAGGAATAGGGAGGGGTGGGAGGGTCAAAAATGGGAAGGGATTGTAAAGTTGGTATGATACATATGTGTACGAAATACCCAAATTCATTGTAAACACTATGTATTACATATGTATATTAGTAAAAATAGTGGAAAAAAAGGTCTGTATGAGCCTGTGTTGCCATATCATTATCAGTAAAGTTTACACATAGAGGCCACATGTTTGCTCTTAGTATTATATATACTATGGGTTTTAAGAAGGATATAATGATCCATCCAGTGCTTATTTTTTAAACATACAGAATTATACATCTGAATGTCAGGAATGAGTGTAACTAGGCATTGAGAAGTAGTAGTTGTTATTTACATTTGGCAACAGGGGTCTAGGGATTGAACCCACAACCTCATGTGCCAAGCAATAAGCACTCTGCCACTGAGCTCTCTACCTAGCTGTACATTTTTAAATAACGATCTTGTAAACCTTTTGTACTATAAAATAATAACTTAGTAAATATTTTACATGTCAGTTTCTTGGTTCTTTTCTTTTAGAAAATAAACAGAGTTGTCTTTGTTGGAAACTTTTTACGTGTCAATACTCTGTCAATGAAACTTTTGGCATATGCACTGGATTATTGGTCCAAAGGCCAGTTGAAAGCACTGTTTCTAGAACATGAGGTATGACAAAGTAATGTGTTGTGAGTTATTTAATAGCATGTTTTTAGATGCAGATTTTATATGTTGCTTTTTACCTATTAGTAGTATAAAATACAAATTATTTGCTGAAGTAGAATATTGATTCCTTTAATTTCATTTTGGGGAAAAGAGTTAACTGTCTTGCTAGGCACCCCAATAAAGTTCGAATATTATGGCTTTTCTGACTAAGAGCAGCGTAAGATCACCAAGCTCCTTGTGTGCCTGACGCTGTTTATAGACTTAATGGATCCTTGGTTGTATTAAATTGTTCTTCTTTGCCCCTTTGTCGCCAGTTTACAGGTGTTCATTGTGAACAACATAAAACTATGTAATTTAGGCAAAAATTCACTTTAAATACTTTCAGCAGCTCACCTCAACTAACCACTGTCTGCATTTGAATTATATTTAAGACTTTATTTCCCCTGCATACCACATCCAGTTAAATTCTGATCTAAGTAATTATGAGTCCATATAATAGTTTAGAATTAGGTAAATTTTCACTCCAAATCATTGTTTTTTAGTAAGGTCAAACAGCTTGTTATGAATTAACAGATCTAGCGTATTTGTTTTGCTCTTAGAAGCTGCAGTGTCTCATCTGTAGATGAGAGTGGTTATGCCCTTGTGCATTCAGTTCTATGTGGCATGCAGTAAAAGTGTCTGGAACTTAGCAAGTTTGTTTCTTGAGTAAAGGGTGAATGGAGTAGTTGCCGTACTAGTCCATTTCAAGGTGCGTGTATAAATTGAGAGTGCGATTCAGATTTTTTTTCACGATACTAGCAGAAATGGGAGAATTTTCTAGAGTTTCTGAACAAATATGTGTTCTTGATAGTTGTTAATACTGTATGCTGATGTAAAAACTATACTAACAGTTGTTTAAAAATCACATAGGGGTACTTTGGAGCAGTTGGTGCGCTTCTCGGGCTGCCAAATTTCAGCTGAATCATCAGGGACCTCTCAACTAACAAACAAGGAACTGAAACTGGAGGCATTGTCACTGCATTTTGTCACTGGGAACCAAAGTATAAAAGAGTAGCACTATTCCTGTTGATTTTAAATGTCAGAGTGGTAAGCTCACCAGTGTTGCCGTATCAAAAGTAAGAAGCTCTGTAATGTGAAGTAGTTCTCATCAAAATGTTTTTCCTTTTTTTGTATATAGCTTTTCTTGCATCTATAAATGCAGTACAGCCTCTGATTGAGCTTCCTCTCAAAAAGACGTTCTGTTTATGTAGCCAGCATTGTAGTGCTGTATGCTCAAACACAGATCTTAAAGTCTTAGAAATGTTTCACTTAAGAAAAATAATTGATTCCAAGTGTTTGTTACAAGTCTGTTTTATGTGTGTTTGGTTGCTTGTGAGCAGACAGTAACATACTGTATCAAGATTTATTGTAATGGCAATCAAAGAGGATCGTTTTATGTGATTTTAGAAATGGTAAGGAACTACTGTAATTTTTCTAACATATCCCTCGCAGACAAGCATGTTTATGTGATCTTTCCCCACAAGTGCAACTTTTCTCAAATGCCATAAGTTAATTTAAATGAATCCTGGAAAATGCACATATTTGGTGTATACTTTCTGTATTTTATAAGTTGATCAACATGTACAATGCTTAATATTTTTAAATTGGAGATTTAATTATTTTGCAGTCTGTCTAGTCGTTTTCCTATCCAAATGGAATATGATTATAGGGGACTGGTATTTATTTGAGGTCCAATCTTTCACTAATTAGATATGAACTATGGAAGCTAAGGATTTTATTCTGTTGTGACCACAGTACCAGAATTATATCCATTTTACATGAGTGATCTAAGATTTTGTGGGAGTCTGAGGCAGTATTGAGAATTACAAAAGGAGCAGTGTTTCATATGTTTTGGTAATAAAAACATTATAGTATCAAAATTTGTAAATCCTTTTGCCTTGAAATTCTCTATTTTGAATTCATTTTTTATAATATAAAATTTTCAGATTTTCACATTGATGGTAACATTGTGGAGGGTCCAGTAGTTCAGCAAAGCTGTTTGAGTGTGTTGATTATAGTTCGGGAAGTATAAAGACTTACAAGGAAAATTTACCTCTATAAATTTCTAGTAAATGTGGATATACTTTAAAGAGCTCAAAAGTGGTTTACATTTCAAAGGAAGTATTGCCATGTGTTTTTCCAGGCCCCAGTGTTGCTCAGTAGAGAGCAGTTTTCAGTAAACTACCAGAGGTACTTGATAAAGACCTTTTTTCCTGGTGATACATTGAGTTTTATGTTTAGGTGTTTAAAATTCAGTTTTCTTTACCTAACAGCATAAACATATACATAGTAGGAGAATTTAGGGCACAAAACATGGAAAGGTAATGTGTTGTCATTTATACTACTAGGAATTTAGGATTCAAGTTACCTAGTAGCCATCCTGTAGTCCTAGAGTGACTTAGTGTTTCCCTCTTTAGGATTTCCACAACAGTGACTGGTTGTTGCGCTGAAGTACCATTGGTTCCATTTATTTTAATGTTTCTCATTAGGAATGCTATTGAATAAGTGACTACAAGTTTTATACCTGTGGCAAACTTTGTACATTAGCAGTTAATAGGTTTAGGGTAATCTTTAAGAAAAAAAGTAGAACCAAGTATTAAGTATATTTAATCACTTATGTTTTGGTTAATATGGAGCTATGATTTGTATGTTTTATTTTTGAAAACATGCATATATATATATATATATATATATATATATATATATATATATGTATATAATTAGAACAACCATCTCGGCACTGTTGCTCTTAGCTTTTTCTGTATGTAATGTAGAAATGCTAGATTAATAAGAACATAGAGTGATGAGAACAGGCTACCAAGATGTTTTTGATATCAAAATATTCTCTGAGAAAATTATGGAGAATAGGTTCTGTTCTTTTGTCAGTCAGCAGAGTGTCTCAGAAGTTTATGTTTGAATAGTGCCATCAAATAGAAGTAAAGTATAAACCATGTGATGTTTTATGTTTTCTAGTAAACACATTAAGCAAATACCATTCAGGTAAAAATAATTTTAATTATATATTTTTACCTAACTCAGTATATCCAGTATGTTATTTCAGCATATAATCAATATCCTCAAAAAAGTTATTTTGGAAGCATTATACCTTTGTTTTTAATCCTTAATTTTCAAACTGCTTCCTCTTTTACACTTACAGCACTTCTCAATTTGGACTGACCCCATTTCATATGCTCAGTAGCCACTTACAGAGAGTGGCTACTCTACTGCACAGTGCATTTCTAGAACTACCTCTTGAAAGTGAATGCTGTGCTGTGCTGTATCCATGAAAACTTTCAGAAGATGGGCTTTTTAAAGAATGAGAAGAGGGGCTGAGGAATGGCACAGCAGTTAAAGTGCTTGCCTTGTAAGCGCAAGGCCCTGAGTTCTATTCCCCAGCCCCACATGAAGCTGGGCATGATGGCGCACACCTCTATTCCCAGCACATGGGAGGCTGAGGCAAGAGGATTGCCATGAGTCCAAGGCCAGCATGGGCTACATAGTGAGTTCAGAACCAGCTTGGGCTACAGAGCAAGACCCAGTCTCGAAAAAAAGGGGGGGGGGGGGGGATAGAACCTGATTCTTTAAGTATAGCATAAGAAATAGTTTATTTAGGCTG
This sequence comes from Ctenodactylus gundi, assembly GCA_004027205.1. Lineage (NCBI taxonomy): Eukaryota > Metazoa > Chordata > Mammalia > Rodentia > Ctenodactylidae > Ctenodactylus > Ctenodactylus gundi. The sequence goes on along the minus strand of PVKB01001836.1, from coordinate 288,382 downwards.
CTTTATAAAAGCTAGTTATTTTTGGCCATTCCAAAAATAGATCTTATATTGGCATCCTGTTGACTCTTGCAGTATGTGTAATTGTTTCAGTGATACTGATAATTTTGCCTGAGACACGTATCCTGACAGCTCCCAACAAACTGCAGAATAGGTTCCCACCTCAGGAGTAAAATTGGTTGTTCCAATGACTTATAAAATCCTAACTGAACTTTGAGTAGCTAATTTTAAAGGATTGAAAATAAATACTTTACACTATTGACTTTGGCTATACACAGAATTTATACTTTTTGGATTTAATTTTCATCCTTAAAATTTTTAAGTTGCTTTTTGAAGTGCACTGACAGTTTTGCTTTGGGGCTTAGTAATGAACACCAGCACTTTACCCCCAAAAGATTGCCTCTTAACGGGAGGTGTTTAGAACTAAGGACTTTCAGTAACATGCCTTACCCAGATAAAAACTAGTGCACTTGGCCATGTAAGTTAACTTGGCAGTTACTCACTCTGCTACTCTGAATTTGTGGGAAAGTAGGTCAGCTCTTAGTTTGGATGAGGTCCATGCCGTTGCTAGTAAGACACGTGGTGAAGAAAAGCCTGTGGAGAAGTTCTGCTTGTTTGCCAAAAATTTAACTCTTATTTTTACCTTTGAGTATACATACGTATTTGTACATGCTAGTTCCTGAAAGAGTAATCCTGTAAGCTAAGTGATGGCAGCTCATTGAGAAGGTTTGCCTTTCCAGTGCTGTTCTTGCCTTGGAAGAATACTCCATTACATCTTGCCTTGATTTTTAAAATTGCATTTTTTGGGTAGAAATATAGCCCAGCCATACTTCCTAAGTGTCGTTTATAACCACTCTGCTTTTTATAAGCAATTTTTTCATATTGATTTGGTTATTTTCTGTTGAGCACTTTATGCTTTTTGGTAATTGTATTAAAGAATGTAATTCTTAATTCTTCTAAGCCATTTAAAAGATGATAAAGAATAAAAATGAGTATACCTTATTTTTCATTTAACTTCCTATTTTGTGATGTGAGTTAAAAAATAATAGAAATTTATTGACTTTTTGTAATAATACTGTTTGACCTTAATCAAGGTGATTGCCCTGAAATTTCACTGTCTTATTTCTAACCACATGTATGTTTATGCTGGTATGTTTCATTTACACTGAAGGAAATCAGCCAACTTTGTCTTCATTGTCAGGTAATAGTAGAAAGTAATGTGCTGTGTTACAGCCTGTTTGAAGTGTTTAAGATAGTAATTGTCTTAAATTTTCTCTTGGGTCTGATAATCAATAAAGACCTCAAAAAGAGAGTACTTTTTTCTTGAGGCATTTTGGTAGCCCATTCGAATCAATGGCAGTAATCATGTGTGCCATCATTTGATCTCTACTTTCAAAACATTCATGTGTTTTCTTAGAGCAGCCTCTATTGCTTGCACTGTCTGCTTGTATGTTCATTGGATGTGGAGTCATATAGTTTGGTGTTTCATAAATAGAACCTCGTTTATAAAATGGGAGAGTTGGGTGGTTACATTGGGAAATTAGGATACTGAGATGGCAGCAATATTTGGGTGGCTAAATATTTCCAAATATTTATGTCATGTTTTAAAGTTAATTTTAGTGCTTATATAATATTTTTATAATTACTCCCTAACTTTGAGGTATGTTAATGGTACTAGACTTTGGATTCTCACCAAATGTCTCAGAATAATGATGCTCTGTACTCTTCATAGTATTGTTCTGTTGCCCGTGGTCGCAAAGTGGCAGAGCTTAGGAGGAAGGGTTTTAAATATATATCACAAATGCACATGCACATTAATCTACTCTAAAGGTATCTGGAATTTTTACTGTTCAATATTATGTGGGCATTATTATAGCTTTTTCATTAAAGATGACATCGCTTAAATTTATAGGTGCTGGAATATTAGATATATTTATAACTTGTAGTGGCCCCGTTGAGCTGCTCTTTACTTCAAACTGTTGTGAGTGGGAACAGATGTGGAATTAATTGTTTTTGTCCACACAGTTCATGGCAAAATTTACAGAATAAATTTAGTTGCATATAAATAAGTAAATTGAAATGGATTACCATCAAATATTCTAAAGTCCTAAAATATTTTTTTCTTAGGATTTTCTGAAAATAATCATAAATTTCCGACATTCCTACCTTACTACTTAAAACATTAACAATGAGCTGATAGTACAATTTTTGGTACTGCAGTTAGTTTCGAATAATGTGTTGAAAAGTCAATTTTTTTCCCTTACAAAAACCTAAAAACCTTTATTATTACATTTTAGCTTCTTTTGTAGTCAGATTACTTTTTAGATCTCCATCTTTTTGTTACAGCTGCCACTAATATTATGTTTAAAAGAATTACTGTATGGAATGTATTTTTCAGCAGTAAATGATTAGAAATCAAGGTTCTGAACTGTGTAAATATGCAACTAATACATTTCTAGAATGTTAACTATTTTTGTGCTATTTCTGAACATTTTCATACTTTGCAGTGCTTAAAGTTCAAGTTTAATTTTCAAAGAGAACATTTTTGTTTTTACAGAATTAGTGAAGTATAAATAGTGTAAAATAGTTTTAAGATTATTTAAGCTTTATGTCATATATCAATTTCGTCTGGTTATCATACAAGTGTAGTCACTCCTTTTTGCAGATTATTAAGCCATTTTGAAACTTGCCACTTGTTTGTTGTTGCCCCTTTAGTTTACTACATGCAGGTAGAAAATTTTATAGACCTAACACCAGTCTTACTGTCTGTCCCAAATATGCATAGTGGCATTAGCATAGAAGTGGGTTGAAAATGGTTTCATTATTTTTATGTATTGTGTGCATTTTTAATTTAAACTATGATGAAACTCTTTAGTTACTTTGAAATTTAATGACATCTGTCCTGATTCTGCCCGGTTAGTGACCAAACATGCCTAGCAAATGTTGTTATGACCGAGTCTAAGAAATATTTTAAATTGAGGATGCATTTTACTTATACATACTATTTCAATTTAAGTTACTTTATTCTGTTGCCTTTCTTGTCCAATCTAAACTTTGTCAAGTCTGAATTCTTTTAACATTAAATCTGTGGTGTAAAAAAATGTATAATATATTATAGTTTTTACATAATAAAACTAAGTTATAGCCTCTGGTAACCTGTGAAGCATTTCTTGTAAATTACTTAATTTATTTTTTCATTTCTGTACAGTTGGTTCTGTAAATTTTAGAAATACTACTGTGGCCTGTTCTTTAAACATTCCCATACTATTTTCCTTAATGCTTATTTGCATGAAATAAATTTGGATTTTCCTTGTTTGCGTTATATAGCCATTAAGCCCATTCTAGTTTTGTCTTTAGTTTTTTCTGACTGTTAATATTTCAGATGTTAGAATCATGCTTTTTATTTCATAATTTCCAAATAAAATCTCCTAAGTTGTTTACTACATGTTTGTCATTACTTCTTTATCAAACAGAATTATATTCCCTTATTTCCAGGATGATTGAATGTAATGTGATTTTCAGTGAAAATGACCGTAGTAGAATGTGTGCTGCATAAAACTGAGGACTTCGTGAAGACTAGTTCGCCTGTGTATCTGCAGACTCTGGGATAGAGGAAGCATGCAGTAAATACTGTTGGATGAATTGACTGACATGCCCTTCTGTATCTGATATACCTGTGTAAGGTAGAAGTCAGTAACAGTTTTTCCCACCTTTCATATACTCATTCATACTTGCATCAAACTGAAGACAAATTGTTTAAGACACAAAAAGCTTTTGTGTCCCTTAAAAAAACCTACACAAGAAGTCTCTACATGAGCTGTTGGATGGGTTGCTTGGTTGGTTTTGTGGCTAGAGATCAAATCCAGGGACTACACACTAAACTACATCTATAGTCCATTTTTATTTTTGATTTTGAGACAGGGTCTCCTTAAATCTCGGGTTGCCCAGGCTGGACTCAGACCTGCAATCCTCAGCCTCCCCCAGTGCTGGAATTAAAACATGTAGACCACAGTGGTTTTCCATAGACTCTAGAAATGTCAGAACATATATGATATTTTTATATCACAGTTTTAAGAAAGCTTACTGTTTTAGTTACCTTTTCCTTGTCTAGCTGGGACATAATACCGAATACGCATAATGGCAAAGCGGTTCGTAACATCACACCAGAGCATAGTGAATGAAGGGCTGGACAATTAAGGGAGTTAAGCCCTGGAGATCTGTCCCTTTCAACCAGGGCCCACCTCTTAACAGCTCAAGAAATTAATAGGTTAACCCCCATGATTCAGTCAGTCTTCCAAATACATGGGTTTTGTGGGATGTCCCCTTTCCAGATCATAGCACTTAATTCATTTTTCCTCCAAGCCACAATTTCATTTTTAATAATACTTGTAACACTTCAACAAGAAAAGGCTTTGATTTTCTTAGTATGTAAGAGAGTAAGTTGGACGTTTGCACACTATTTTCAAATGATTGTCTTGATTACTGGAATGGTTGAAAGCAAGACATGTGAAGCACCTCCCCTTTCTATTTTAAAAATCTAGTAACCAGGAACTGGGATGAAAAAGTTACATGAGATTTTGACTAAGAACATGATGTGCTATGGAGATGCTGAATTTGAGATGTAGTTTAACTCTTCAAGTGTAGAAGTACTGCCAATAGTTGGACATAAGTTGCAGAAGTTCAAGGCTACATGCCTTAGTTGCTGCTTCATACTAAGCATTAATTACATGAAGGAAAAGTGTTACATTGAAGTACATATAATGTGCTACATAAATTGTGAATGCAAGTTGTCTGTAACATTCCTCGTTGATATTTAAGTAAGTGTTCATTCTCAGCTCAACCTCTCAGGTTTCTGGAAACTGACAAAATTTAGCCAGCACCAGGAAGGCACGTTGCTCTTGTAGACTGAAAAGCCCATTCAGTTCAGTGTTCTCTGGCAAGAGTTCGGAGGCCAGCTAACCCAACCTTTGGGAGGAATAATGATATTAAAACGGTTGCCGGAATGGCACAGCAGTTAGAGCACTTGCCTAGTAAGTGCAATGTCCTGAATTTGGCTTCCCAGCACCACATAACCTGCATGTGGTGGTGTACAGATGTAGTCCTAGCACTGGTGAGGCTGAGACAAGGATTGCTGTGAGTTAAGAGTTCAGCCTGATCCTCACAGTAAGGTCAGAAATAGCCTGAACAAGGGGGAAAAAAGATTTCAGGCATCTGGACTTTAAGTGAATGTTTTTTCATTCAAGGGGATTTTCTCCCTTAGGTGACATTTTAACAGCTTGAGTGAAATATTCTGAGATCCTGTGTTTTCAGTTTTCTTAACACCTTTTCATATTTTTAGGACAACTGTGAAAATGAGTTTTTCTGTGAAACTGAGTAATTGTTTGAGTTTTGTTCATGATTTGGGGCCTGTTAACTGTGCAGTCATGTAACCACTGCAACATAGAGCTCCCCTTACTTCATTCAGTCCCCTCCTCTATTGTTTCCAAAATGAAAATGTTATCTTACAGCAGAAATGAATGCCTGCGACGGTGATTCTCAAAATCTTAGGTGGGTTCTACAGGAGAGATGCAATCACTGATCTGCTTTCTGTCACTACTTACTAAAGTTACCTTAAATTTTATATAAGCAAACTCAAGAGGAGAAAAGCAGAGACATTGAGGAAAAAGAAGGGAGTGAGGGGTGAGATGACCCTGGTGGCTATCTGTAGGGTTGGTGTGCTCCACTCTTGTATTATAGCTCTCAGCACTTAAGTTACAAGATGTACCAAGTTGCACAGGATAATAAGTTTGAAGGTAACCATAGCCAGGTGTGTCTCCTCAGCCTGGTACTTTGGGTGTCAGGAATGTTATTACACTGGGAGAGTTTAACACATCTCAAGCAAAGAAAGCAATCAGCAAAAGAGATTTGAATCCATAATTGGTTTGATCGGAAGAGCAGCCCTCCCTTAGTATTTGTATGGGCCTGGTACTATATTGTTGAGGGAATAAGGACAAGGGGAAGGAAAGATGTTTTCAAACCACATATGGCGAAGCCCACAGATGTGGGACTCATGACTACGGAGACCTGAGTGGATACTGAGTTCTGCACTCAGCCAACAAGAGAGCAGAGACACCCTTCTGAGGCGCAGAGAGAGCATCTGTAAAAGTTAATGTGCAGGGCATGACTCCTCAGAACATTTCAGTAAAGATCATGTTCACTGGGCACATCGCAAGATACATGACAAAAAGTGACGAGTATATACTTGCTGCTAGCTTGAGAAGCAGTATCAGGTAGTGGTTAAACATATTTTGGAGAGTGGGACTTCCTGGACACACAATCTCGGGTAGATTTTCTAAGCTGGCCCTCCCACACAGAATGGTGCTTACTCGCCATGGTCCTTACTGCTCAGCAGAGTGATTACGGATTCCACCTTTTAGATACCAGCAGAGTTGCACTTCCTGCCTCTCTTGTTGTTGGGTAGGTTCATCTGATTAGTTCTGGGCAACTAGGGAGAGCTATTATTGAAAGCAGTGTTTCCACTTTTCAGCTGTAACAATATTGTTTTGTAACCTTCCCTGGAGCCCTCTGTAATGTGAGGAAGAAAACAGGGCCACCAACACTGAGGGCTTAGTAACAACTGCATAACCCATTCTAACTGCACTAGAGCCACAAACTACAACAGATACCTAAAATATGAGGCATCAGATCAGAGGCTGCAGCAGGTAGGAAAAAAATGCTGCCAGAGGCTGGATTGGTGGGGATTAGTGGTACAAAGAGGGAGCGTAAGTGGGTAATACACCCATGAACCTGTGGCCTTAGCAGTGTGAGAAAGCAGGGTGCTAGTAATGTGTATTGGCACCTTTGTCTTCAATCAGTAGCGTACTCCAAAAAAAAAAAAAAAAAAGAATTGGTTGGTTTACAAGCAGAAATTAAGGCAAAGACAAGGAAGTAGCTAGGCTGATGAGCTATGTGATTTCAGCCAGAAGAGAAGTAGAAATGGGAGATGTGGGTTGAAGCAATGGTGGTTGATGGGTTGGATAATTGTCAGATTTCTACCTTAGCTCTATTTCTGGAAGCTTCCCCAGGCAGCAGCCATAGAAAACCCCACAAGCACAGTGGCCGTATTGCAGACAGCATCAGGTGTTCCGTTCCGTGCATCCCACAGGCAGGAAGCAAAGGCTTGTTTGGAGGCAGTAGACCAGCAGGTGTCTAATGAACGCTGGCCCTACAGCCACAGCTGACATGGGGGCTTGGTGGCCACGGGAATGGAAATGGCAAACACAAGACACAGTGAAAAGATAAGGTTTGGGAGAAAAGTCTATAAGCGTTTTTGCTGAAGACACTAAAAGTCCCACTCAAACAAATGTAGGTTTTGGGACTCTCTAGATTGAGTCTGGAAGAGGTGAACATCGAAAAGTCTGACTCTTGGCTAACATCCTAGGGCAATTTTTCAGATCCAACCACAGGCAATTACAAAGGCCTCATTGGACAGGTGTCACGAGAGAAGCTGCCTCTGCACTGCATATGTGGCGCACAGCCACGCACTGAGTCTCTACATGGAACTGCACCTTAGGGTGAAGCCAGCCCCCTGCTGGTCACGCTGTTTCTTACATTTACCTTCCAGGCCCGTGTCATTTCTATGTCCCTTTACCCAAGAAGCTTCTGTAAAGGAGAAAGCCTCTTGTCTCCACTAGCTCCATCCTCTCCCACTCCTGGCCCTTCATTTCTCCTCTTCCCTTCCCACCTGAGAGTCCAAGAAATGTGCTGGGTGCTTTCTCAACAGAGCTGCTGCCAACAACTGCACTGGTCTACTAGATCTTTCATGAGCACACCATTCCATGGCAGAAATGGACCGGGCGAGCTGGCACCTTCTCTGGTTTTAGCATCTTATACAGTCAGAGTAAGTAGTTGAAGATTTCATCCTTGATTGAGGATTGCTGTGTCATTGCCTACACCTGTGCCCATCGTCTCAGTCCTCTGTCTCATGAACATGGTGGTGTAGTGTGGTCACCAGTCAAGGTCCTGGAAACACTACCTGGACCAATCAAGCTTTCCTGCTTAACGGGGAATGCCAAGATTTGGATGAGTGGAGAGGTAAAGGGGAAACTCTGAGGTGCTAGGAATGAGCAATGGAGGGCCCTGTCTGGCGTGCTGATTTGAAGGATTGCCTGGGACCAGGTAGCGTGCCTCCTACAGCAGGCAGAGATCGTGCACATGGCTCAGAAGTGTTCCAGTCCCTGAGTCGATTTGGTGTGCGGTGTCCCTCTGACCCTGTGCATTCTGGGTAGCTCACTGCCCACTAGTTACAGTCTCATTCTTCTCCCTGCCCTCTTCCTCTAAAACTAGGTTCCAGGTACCCTCCTGCGGTCCTTTCATCCTTATTCCTGTATTTCTCTCAGTACTTATTACGACATTCCATTTGCCCGGGAACTCATCTGCAAAAGTCAGGGACCTTTTTTTTTTTTTAATAGGGTGTTGCTGTCTTTTGTCAGATGGTCTTGAATTGGACTCAAGTCATCCACCTGCCTCAGCTTCCTCGGTAGCTGGGACTACAGACATGAGACATGGGTTATCACACCCAACATCAGAGGAACTTTTTTTTTTTTTTGAGACACGGTCTCACTCTGTAGTCCAGGCTGGTTCTGAACACACCATGTAGCCCAGGCTAGCCTTGAACTCACGGCAATCCTGCCTCAGCCTTTTGAGTGCTGGGATTACAGGCCACCACGCCTGGTTTATATGGTTCTGGGGAATCAAAGTCAGGTACTTAGTTATTGCTTGCTAGGCAAATGCTTTAACCAGTGAGCTATTCTTCCAGAGCCTAGAGGAACTCTTTAGGAGAATGTTTTCATGGCATTTCTTCCTTGATGTCCCCCACTTAGAGCAGCTTCACACACACTATGAACTGTATCGATGGGGTGGGAGATACCCACACCAAGGAAAAAGGCAGTGTACCCCCTGCTCTAACCCTCAACCTCAGAAGCTCCCTGTAGCAAGGAACAGTCTTTTTTTTTTTTTCTTTTAATGAAGGCTAAGCTGTTTTGGAGAAAAACGAGCCCTACAGCACAGCATCAGTAGAGGCCTTCTGTTCCTAGAACCCCCGCACCTGTCACCTTCCCTTGTAGCCTGGGATTCCTCCCAGCCTTCAGGATCTCATCCTGTTCCTAAAAGGATTGAACAGAGAGGACTTTCAAAGCAATGAACCAAGACAGACTTCAATGAAAAGGACATGTTTTGGAGTCTGACTGACGGATTTGGCTCCTAGTTTTAGCCACACTAGGGGATCTTAGCAGATCACCTCATCTCCTTGAACTGCAGTTCTCTCGTTGTTAATTAAGGACAGCGACCCTTGCTCTGCAGGCTGCAGTGAAGGTTTCCGTTGTTCACAGTAATGCCTGGTTTGAGGCTTGGTAGGCATACACCTCATTTACTCTCTTCTTGGATCAGTTTTGCCAAGAAACCTGACCTGTAACTCTGCCTGAATATGGGAAGTAGGAGGTAGCTGCCTTTTCAAAAGTCTAGTTTATCCTCTTTGGCACATCTCCAGGAACGCAAACCCACCCTTTTTTTTTTTTTTTGACACAGGGTCTCACTCGATAGCCCAGGCTGGTCCTGATCTCCCTGGTGTAGCTGGCCTTGGGCTCAGAACAATCCACCTGCCTCAGCCTCCCAAGTGCTGGGATTACAGGTGTGCACCACCATGCCCAACTTTTATGTGGTGCTGTGAAACTGAACCCAGGGCATTGTGCTTGCAAGTGCTTTAACGCCTGTGCCATTCCTCCAGCCCAAAAGCCACCCACTAAATGATTCATCAGTGACCGATCATTGTGACTAAATATTGATGACCCTGGCACTTGGCCATGGGTATCTTTTTTTTTTTTAAGAATTGAACGAGCAAATGAATGGATGGATGGATGGATGGATGGATGGAAGGCTACTTAAGGTCCACCTTGAGAAGATTTACCAGGCTGTGGGGCCCTTGCAGCTTTATTGTGAATTCTCATTCTCCTGTTCTTCTGTGCTAGTTTGGAGATCCAGAACCCAGCATCTGCATCTGCAGGAAACTCCCTTCAAAAATGGACACTGCCTGGGAGGCATCTTCACAGCTGTCCTGCAGACCCTGGGTGATGTCACTTTGGGTATTTGCATCCTGCCCCAAATCCTCCTTCCCTGTCCTGTTTGGCTCTTGTTGAATCTTGGTAAGGTGCAGCCTGCATTGACAAGAAATGAGCTCAGAAAAGCCATAGGTCTTGTTCTCTGTGTGTCCTGGGCTGCGCCGTGCCAGGAAACCAAGAGCCCATTAGTGCTCAGGGAAGATCAATGGATTGGGTGCCCCAAAGACTGGCCCTGGCATTCCACCTTCACACTGGCCATGGAAAAGTGGGCGACTAGCTTATCTTTAAAAGTGCTGGTGTTTCATGTGTCACATGAGCAAAGCCACCTGGGAGCTGATGTCACGATTAGATGTAAGAGTAAATGCAAAAGGGTCTAGTTGGAATGAAGCGTGCGTCTGAGTGTCCTGCCATCCCACATTCCTCCTGGAGTCAGGCCTGGTCATGTATCTTGGATAACAGGAACGGGGCGCCCCTCACCTCCAAGGAGAGCTTTAAGAAGTTCATTAGCAACTCCCAGGCCCTCTTTTCCATGCCTCTACTAGAGGCCGCATGTGTGAAAATGGGAGTCCCTGGGGGCCAGGAACCGGAGGCAATTAGAATAAGCCTAGCTCCACCTTGTTCCTTGAAGAGCCCCTAAATCCAGCTGTTGTTACCGAAGCAAAACCTAGCATGGCCTCGTAGCCGCGTGCTCTTTCGTTACACCATTTAATGGGAAAATAACAAAACACGCAATATATATGTATATATACGGCCACAGGAAATTCCTGTCAGCATAGGTGCCACCTGACTAAGATTTAACAGCAGCCAAAGAAGACAGGACGTGGGGCAAGACTGTAAATGCCCAAAGCGACATCAAGCGGTACGCCGCGCCAGGACGGGACGCTGGACCCCACACAGCTTGGGGAGCTCTCCAGCAGACGACTGCCTGCTACCTGGTGCTGCTCCTCGGCAGGGGCCGGTAGACCCCGACGACCACCGCGTGGTCCCTTTCGTAGGGCTCCAAGGTCAGCTGCTCCTGAGGTTTCAGGTTCTCCTGCTGCAACTTCCTCACCTCGGAAGCAAACACTGCCTCGGGGGACGCGGTGCAGTCCACGCAATTGGCCTTGATGGAGATGAGAAAGTGGCCCCCGTTGCGCAGGAAGGCGTGCGCGTTCACAGGCACGATGCGGGACTGGTCCGACTGGGCCACGTCGGCGAAGATGACGTCCACCATCCCGATGAGCATTTGGTACTTGAGGGGATGCCGGGCGTCTTCTAGCACCGGGGTGATGTTGGTCCGCTTCTTGGCCACGTCGACCAGATCGTGGCCCACGCAGTGGGAGAACTCCATGGCGTAGACCAGGCCGTCCTGGCCGATGATGTCGGAGACGTGAGACACGGTGGTCCCCGACGCGGCGCCCAGGTACAGCACCTTGGACTTGGGCTTGATGTGGATCTGGTCGACCCCGCCCAGGATGGCCGCGGCCAGCTTGGAGCGGAAGGGGTTCCACGCGCGGTACTCCTGCTTCACGCCGTCCTCCGTCACCGTGACGCGCCGCTCGCCGTACACCGAGAGGCCGGGCACCATGTTCAGCGTCACCAGCGCGTCCTCCGCCCCGCGGTATAGGAACACGCCCTCGTGCCGGTGCAGCTCCACCGACATCACGACGACGGCCTTCTTACGACGACGGCCTTCTTGCGACGGCCCTTGCCTTTGGCCCAGCCACCGCGGCCCCTCGCCCCGCCCCAGCCGCCTGCCCCGCCCCTCTCCCCGCCCCAGCCGCCTGCCCCGCCCCCGGTCCGCGCCCCGCCCCAGCCGTCTGCCCCGCCCCTCGCCCCGCCCCTCGCCCCGCCCCAGCCGCCCGGCCCGCGCCCCGCCCCAGCCGCCTGCCCAGCCCTCGGCCCGCGCCCCGCCCAGCCGCCTGTCCCGCCCTCGGCCCGCGCCCCGGCACCGCGGGAGCTCGCTGAAGACTTCATGGCTGGCGCGCCGGGCGTCACGGGCGGCCGGCGGCGGAGCGGTGGCGGCGGGGACCGCGCCTCCTGCTGCAGCAGCTGGGTACGGTGGGCGGCGGCCCGGTCCCGCTCTGCCGCAGCCCGCGCGTCCCCGGAGCCGCCCTGGACGCAGGGAGCGGCGTGATTGCATCACAGCCGTTTGGGCGACCCTGCAGCCCCGGAAGCCCCCTTCTCCACCTGCGCGCACAAGCCGCCTGCTCGCGTGCGGTCAGTCTTCCGCCTTCTCAGGGTCCAGCGGGGCCGGCCAGCATCGCTTTGCCTTGGCGGTGTCGCCTTGTCGTGTGTAGCTTTGGGAAGCTTACCTGATTCCCTGGGGGTCTTTGAGTTGGGAGTTGGGACAGCTTTTTTCCCTCTTGGACAGGGACTCGCTCTCTAGCCCAGGCTGGCCTTGGACTCCCGCAGTCCTCTTGCTTGGGCCTCCCAGGTGCTGGGGTTACAGGCGTGCGCCACCACGCCTGTTCATGTGGTGCTGGGGAAGCGAACTCAGCGCCTCAAGCTTACTAGGCAGGCGCTTCAACCGCTGAGCTCTTCCTGCAGCGCGGTCAGCTTCCTTGAACTCCCAGCAGCCTACCTGTGAACTAAAACCCCCTCAGAGCTTTGTGTTGTAGCCCATCCAGGTGCCCTGGCCGCGGCACGTGCCAAGTGCACTGTTAGAGTTAGTTTTCATGTTTGGTTGTTTATATATTTCTTTTGGTCAGTCTTTTTAATGAAATATAGTTTACGTACAGTAAAATGTGCCTATTTTTTCTTTTGATGCAGATGTTCTGACGAGATGTTTAAACAGGACACCTATATTTTGCCCCATCCCACTTTTAAAGTTTTGGGTTGGATTGATTTGGTTTTGTGGTACTGGAGTTTGAACTTCATGCGTCACACAAACAAAGGTGCTCTACCACTGAGCTCCTGCCCCAGTCCTTTCAAAAATCTTGTTTTGAGGGGGCTGGAAGAATAGCTCAGCAGTGGAACGCTTGCCTGGCAAGCTCAAAGCCCTGAATTCGATTCCCCAGCACCACATAAGCAGGGTGCAATGGTGTGGGCTTGCAATCCCAGTACTTTGGGAGGCTGAGGTAGGAGGATTGCTGGGACTTCAACGCCAGCCAGGGCTCCATAGTGAACTCAGGACTAGCCTGGACTGCAGAGCAGGACCTTCTCACAAAAATAATTAAATATTTTGAGACAGCTTCCCACCATATTGTCCAAGTTGGCCTCAAATTTATGATCTGCCTCCTTTAGTCTCCAGGGATTACAGGCTTGTGCCACAATACTTAGCTTTTTTTTTTCTTTTCATTTTCCTTCTTACTCTTTTTTCTTTCTTTTTCTTCTTTCAAGGTCTCACTGTGCAGTGTAGCTCAAATTCACTGGGAGCCTCAAACTGGCTTCAAACTTCTGATCCTCCCGACTCAGCCTCCCAAGTGCTGGGTCGTTCTCCACTATGGTGAGCTCCCTTGGAAGTGTTACCCTAAAGAGATGATTTGCAAGAAGTAAGCAATTAGAACAGGAAGAAGCCTACAAGGAGAGAGGTATGCTGTGCTCAGATTTACATTTTGGTGTGAGGTATTGAGGTGTGTTGCATCTTTTGCTGGTACTATAGGAACATGTTTCTGGTTCAGTAGAAACATACCTTCTTGCTAATATTTTAATAGTAAGGATCTGATTACTCAGAAACATGCTTGGTGTGTTTTTGCTTTATGTCTCATTTTAGATTGAGCATTAAGCGGATGCAGTGCTAGAGTTGTAAGTCTGCTGACTCTTCTATCTAGAAGCCTATTGCCATGTTTTACTTCTGTGGAGATTTTGTCCTAAAGAAAGGCAGGACTACAATCTTTTCTGACAGATTGAATTGGGGTGGTGTATTTGTGGTTATCAAAAATACTCTTGTTGAGTTTGAAGCCAGACGGGGCTACCTGGTGAATTCAAGGCCAGCCTGGACCACAGAGCAAAACCCTGTCTCAAAATAAATAATAAGTCTTTTCTTAATATTAAAAAATACTTTTAAAGCCTTGGAATTTTGACTTGATGAATATTCATGATGTGTAGAAAAGCATGATACATACTGTGGACCTAAAGAATGCCTGTAACTAAGCTGCTTGTGACTGAATAACTTTGTTCTTTGCTTATGTCTTTCTATTTCCTATAATGCATGTATTAATTTTTTTAAAAATAAAGATGATTTTTAAAATCCATTTAGAAAAACAACTGGGACTAGGAAGTAACTCAGTGGTTAAGGTGCTTGCCTGGCAAGTACAAGGCCCTGAGCTCAAAGTACCACATAAGTCAAGCATGATGGCACACTCCTATAATATCAGCACTCAAGAGGCTAAGGCAGGAGGAATGCCAGGAGCCCAAGGCCAGATTGGACTACACAGTGAGTGACTACAAAATGAGGCCCTGTCTCACAATAGAGGAGAGTGCTATTTTGTTGTTTTTTGCCACCAGGGATGAAATCCAGAGTCTTTGTGCTATGCTACATCCTAATTAGATTTACTTTTGATTTTGAGACAAGGTCTCACTAAGTCACTAAATTGCCCAGGCTGGGCTTGAACTTGCGGTCTTTCTGAATCAGCTCCCAGAGTGTTGAGCTTACAGGCTTGTGCTGCTAGGCCTAGCAGTAGGAGATATTTAGAAGATACCCTTCTCAGAACTTTCGGATGCATTGATGTAGGAACTCAAAAAGAAAATGGTAATGCCAGTGATTTGCAGGGTATCACAGTTTCCCTGTGGTGAATAACCTGCAGCGGATCTGGTTGTTCTCTGTTTAGTTCTGTCCTACTCCATAAACTGTGCCAATCCCACAAATTGTTCCAGAAATATTGATCATCAGGAAGTGGTGATTGTTTGGTGCAAATGAGAATATACAGACAAGTACTATACTATGACACTTTAGTGGGAGCGAGAACTTTGAATGACACATTTATACTTGAATTTAGTCTGTGTTTCAATAGCCCACTCTCAGTCCGCACACCTTAACCTCGGGAGACAGGGTGGGTGGGCAGGGGATGGGGGCAGGGGAGGGAGAACTCTCCCATGGGGCAACATAAAGGACAGAAACAAATACACAAATGCAGTTAATGCAGTGGCTTTAGTGTTTGGTCAGACAACAATTGGGACCTTTGTGACTACTGGTGATTTTTTTGTTTGTTTGTTTTTTGTTTTTTTGGTTTTTTTGAGACACGGTCTCACTTTATAGCCCAGGCTGGTACTGAACTTGCTATATAGCCCAGGCTGCCCTTGGACTGGGCAATCCTGCCTCAGGCTCCTGAGTGCTGGGCACCACCACGCCCTGCTTTATGTGGTGCTGAGGATTCAAACCCAGGGCCTTGTGCTTGCTAAACGAGCACTTTAACCACTGTGCCATTCCTGCAGCACCCTGGAAGTGATTTTGAGGCACATCCAAGAGCTTGGCCTGTAGTGTAGATGGTGAAACTGACTGGACAGTCTCCTTAATAGTGGGGCCAGGGCTGAAGGAATAGTGCAGCAATTGGAGCACTTGCCTAGCAAGCACAGTGCCCTGAGTTTTATTCTCCAGCACCACTTAAGTCAGGTATGGTGGTATATGCCTGTAATTCCAGCACTTAGGAGGCTAAGGCAGGAGGATTTCCCTGTGTTCAAGGCCAATCTGGGCTACATAGTGAGTTGAGCACCAGCCTGAACTAAAATGAGAGACCTTGTCTCAGGAAAAATAAAAATGATCTGTGCTTGGTTTAGTTTGACTTCCTCCCAAAATCAGACTGTATGATTATTAATTTTATTTATTAACTTGACTGGGCTATGGAATGCCCAGATATTTAGTCAAACATTATTCTAGGTGCTGCTGTGAGGATGTTTTTGGATGAGATGAACATTAAGTTGATAGAATGAGTAAATCTGATTGCTCTCCCTCATGCTGGATGAGCCTCATACTATCAGTTAAAGTCCAGAATAAAGTAAAAGCCTGATGTTCTGCAAACACACCCAAAGAATGGAGAATCCTCCTATTCGATGGCTTGTGAACTGACATTTCTGCTCTTCAAACGTGATGATATTTGAACAGGGTCATTGACTTTGCAGGTTTTGAACTTGCTGACCTCTATAATTGTGTCAGCCCTGATAAACATTGCAGATTCTGTTTCCCCTGAGACTCCTGAGACTCCAATAGACCCTGACAAAAGGACTTGTGGTAAGGTGGCTTATTTGGCAAGTTAACCACAGGAAATGTACATGAGGGTGGGGGAAATGAGACATGAGAGGTTGAAAGGGTGCTTGCTGTAAAGAGCAGAATGCAGCAATGGGAAACGGGTGCGTAGTTGTTCCTCTTCGGAATTGTGTGGAAAGCATCTCAGAAGTATCTTACTGCAACTTGGGAAGCCTGGGGCATTATCCACCATTCTCATTTTCCCTATTGAAGGGAGTTGCTTCTGAGGCACTAATTTCCCTCCCTCCAGATTTTTCTCATGCATGATTCTGCATGTTCCCATGGTGATGCAGTGAGCATTCATCGGAGAAATAGGAACTTGAAGTGAGAAACTACCATTGTGCCGGAAATTGCTTACCACAGCTGCAGATGAACTCAGTAGTGGACATAGGGAATATGGGGTAAAGCATCAATAATTTGGCCAGAAAAAACTCATAGACAGCTGGAATGTTCAAACTTAATATTCATGTGCTCAAAGAGCTTATTTTATCAGGAAAAAAAAAGCATATCATAAACACACACCTCTAGTACAACATGTGATACAAGTTGACTTTCACCTACCCATCCCAGGCCATCATAAATGAACATTACTATTTTCTGCTCTGGTATGCTGAATTGAAGAGGTCTCTGGTTACACTGGCTTTTTGTTTCTGTTTGTTTTGTGGTGCTCAGTGTGGAAATGAGGGCTTTATGTGCGCTAGGCAAGTGTCCTACCACTCAGATACACGCCCCCCCCGCAACCCCCCTGCCCCGCCCCCTCAGCCCTGCAGTTACATTTGAATAGTTTATTCTTCCTTGGCTGTGTTCAGCCTTCCAAAGCTCAGGCCTCCACAAAGAGCCCTCTGTACTACACCTTCAAGCTGCTGGGGGGGATCCAAATCCAATATCAAGAGATCTGCCAACCTTGACCAGTTTTGCAATAATTCTGTTCTCTGCTCCAGATAGAAGCTTTAGAGGTCACATCTGCTGACACATTCTGACCTTTGTCTTATACTTTTTGTGACATTGTCACTATCTATCCTTTATGACAATATGCATCCTTTGAGCCCTGTTAATAACCCTGAAATGGTCTGAAGTGGCCTTTCTAATGTATTTGTGTGAACTGAAGTTATTTGACAACAGCTGCACTTACATCGAGCCTCCTACAAATCTAATTGGATTCTCAGTCATTTATGATGAGGTTGGAATGTTGCTCATTTCACAGTGGAATTATCAAGGGCTATCTTATCCCTGTTTTGGCCACATTGATTGTGCCACCCTCTGCATCTGACCTAGCAATCTTGCGACAAATCCTTTGAAATGTACAGTCCACAACTCCTTGCTTTCCACCTAACTGAAAGCTAAGCATGTGCTCAGATAACATACAAGGCCTATAGCAAGAGTGTTCTCACTTTTCTTTATACTGCCCAGTTGATTCTTTTGCCAGTGTACTTAAAGAACACCTTAATTTACAGCCTACTATAGCTGTAAATTCCATAGCTATAAAACTCTTTGAAACTACTAAGCCATGGGAGTATAATTTGAGGGCCACCTGAATGTATGTCTCCTCAGGTCATGGTCACTCAAATTTGGTTCTAGAGTAAAGGAAGAGTATTCTTTTTGAGGTGAGAATGGTGTTTTTGTATTGCCACTTGCTATTTATTTCTGAACCAATACGCTCAAGGATGTCTTGCATTACCATGTGGCCCATTAGGTGGGGGCCCTGAGAAAATGTAGCTGGTGAACATCTCAATTCAAAAAGCAACAGCCTCATAAACTTAGCATTGTTCTTTGAGGGTAACTACAATAAAGTACAGTGGGCTACCTTCCCAAAGCCGAGTGGTGACAACTTTTCCAGATATTTTCCCATTGTTGCTTTTTAGCTGACCATTGGCTTCCTCATGTCACAGCTGTCATTGTTGATAGTCTGTTGAGAGTTTCAGAATCATTTCTCAAGGCAAGGCCAAAATGGCTTTTTCTGGCCTGTTTCAACAGCCACATTGCTGATGCAAAAAGAAAGGATGGGGACAGATCTCATCAATGAACACACAGCACAGACTGAGCATAGAACCACAATTGGCCAGTCACCTGCTACTTTCCTCTCCCCTATATCTTATAGATAGTTGCCATAGCACAGGACATGAAAAGAGACTACTTGTCCAAATGACTCAATACTATGAGAAGTTTTAGACTCGTATCAATTGTTCTTTAAGAGACAGAGTCTTTTATTTTTCCCTAAATAATCTACAGTCTTTAGCAATGCAATCATGGGAAGACAAGGCAATAGGACGCAGGAAGAAACACCTGACTGCCCAGACGCTAATATGAAGTTTCCTGAAATAGTGGAACTTATAAGAAAGGAAGTCAAAAAACAAGTGGACTAAACAATTGTAATCAGTTCAAATAAGACATACTTAAACAGAGGCTGGAGAAATAGCTCAGCAGTTAAAGGGCTTGCCTAGTTCGATTGCCTTGTCTTGAGTTCAATTCCCCAGCACCACATAAACTGGGTGTGGTGGCACACCCCTATAATCACAGCACTCAGGAGGTTGAGGTAGGGGGATTACCACAAGTTCAAAAGTTCAAAGCCAGCCTGGGTTACAAAGTGAATGCAGGACCAGCAAGACCCGAGAAAGGAGGGGAGGGGTGGGGGCTAAGAAATGTTTAGAAGCTTAAAGGGGAATTTAATAAACAGTATTCTGAATGGACAAAAATTTCATTGGATTTACAGAAGACACATAAAAAAGTTGAAATAATAAGGTAAGGCAAGATATTAGGGAACATTTTGGTGTAGAAGTGAATATCTGAAAGTAGATCTGGCTGAAATAAGGGTATGAAAAATTCATTAGAAAGTAGATCAAGCTGGCTTGGACATTGTAAGAATAGAGTATCGGACTTTGAAGACAAATTAAGTGCTGCATTTGGGGATTACTTCAAAACAACAAGTGAGTGAGGTAGGTGGATATAACAACTGCTGGATGACACAAAGAGAAACAACCTTAGAAATATGGGTGTGAGAAAAAAGAACAGAAGAAAATACAAAAGGTATAAAGATTTATTCACTGAAATCATAGCAGAGGGGCTGTAGTAATGGCTCATCGGTTAAAGTGCTTGCCTAACAAGAGCTAAGTCAAGGGCTAAGTACTTGAGTTCCAACTCCCCAGCATGTACCTGTAATCCCAGCACTTGGGAGGCTGAGGCAGGAGGATTGCCATGAGTCCAAGGCCAGCCTGGGCTACATAGAGAGTTCAGGACCATCCCGGGTGACAGAGCAAGACCATGATTCAAAAAAATTATGGCAAAAACTTCTCATAACTGTGAAAAGAAATTAATATTGGGGTATAGGAGGCACATAGAACACCAGATAACCTTGGCCAGAAAAGAACTTCACTATGTCACATCATAAAGAAGCCTCAGAAATTCAGCACAAAGAGAGTATATTAAAAGCAGTAAGAGAAAAGCAAACATTATTCTGCCAAAGCAAGATCATTAGAATAACTAAACATTTCTCAATGAAAACTCTGAAGGCTAGGAGAGCTTGGAATGAAATTTTTTAAGCTTCAAAGGAAAGCAACTCTTAACCCAGGTTGTTGTATCCAGCAAAATTATCTGTGAAAATTAAAGAAGAAACAAAAATTTTTCATACCAAAAAATCTAAAGAAATTTATGACCACTAGACAGCATTGCAGGCAATACTTACAGGAATCTTAGAGAAAAGAGCAACATGAGAGAGCTCAGGGGAGAAGAAACATCAGAAGAAAAAGTAACAAAAAGAAAAGATAAAAAGCCAGTACTAGAAAAAACAAGGCAATAACAGGATTCAGCAAAAATCTTACAATAATTACTCTCACACTAATAGTCTTAACATGCCAGTCAAAGACATAGACCAGCAGATTGGATCAAGAAACAAAGCCCAACAATCTGTTGCCTGTACGAGACGCATCACTGTCAAAGAAGCACACAGACTAGAGGTAAAAGGATGAAAACTAATGCTTCATGCTACTCGAGCCTGAAAACAAGCAGAGTAGTTACACTACTCTTGGACTCTGCAGATTTCAAACCAAAAAAGATAAGAGACAAAGATGGGGCTGGAGAAATAACATAGTGGTTATAATATTTGCCTAGCAAGCACAAGGCTCTGAGTTTGATACTCCAGCATCACATAATTGAATGTGGTGGCACATACTTATAATCCCAGCACTCAGGAGGCTGAGGCAGGAGGATTGCTATGAGTTCAAGGCCAGCCTGGACTTCATAGTGAGTTCAGAGCCAGCATGGACTATGGAGGAAGACCCTGTCTCAAAAGGAAAAAAAAGAAGAAGAAGAAGAGATACAAAGTACACAATATACTGGTAAAAGGATTAATCCAACAGAAAGAGCTGACAGTTTTAAAAATTTATCCCTCCAACATAGATACATCAAGTTACAAGAAACAGAAGCTACTGCACATTAGAGGTCAAATAGACCTCAATACAATCATACTAGGGGACTTCAGTACCCTACTGTTAGAAGAAATATCAGAGCTAAATTACACCATGGAGCAAATGGACTTAACAGATACCTACAGACTGGTCTATCCAATGGCAATAGAATCCACCTTTTTCTCAGAAGAACATGGGACTTTTTCCAAAATAGACCATATCCTTGGACATAAGACATGCTTAAGAAAAAACAGACTTCCAGTCAAGATGGTAGCCAAGTAACAGAGCTGCAGAGTGTCTCCTTGTGAAACCATTTAAACAGTTGAGAATATAGTCCAACGTGACCTGTTCAATATAACTAAGTCAGTGAGGAGTGCCCCAGCAATTGAAAGGAGTCCAAAGGAAGATCAGAAATCCCGAAGGAAGTGGGGGGTGACGGTGGGGGAAGAATAGCAGCCCGGGAAGCTGCCCCAAGCCAACTGCAAACAGCTGAGAAGAGGAAGGAGCGCTTCAGCACCTGAAAGAAGGCCACAGGAAGATCAAAAATCCTGAAGAAGTAGCAGAAGTGGAGGAAAACAGCAGTCGACTTGAGTGCGGCCCATAGCTGCTGCCATCCACAGACAGAAGGAAGCGTGGAGACTGGAACCTCAGGCCAAGGTAAGTGTGGATCCAGGAGAAGTGGGAATTGACAGCAGCTGGTGCCCCAGCCTCCAAAAAGAAGTTTGTGGATAGTGCATACTACAAATGTACTGTGAGCTTCCCCTACAAAAGGCTCCTGGATCCTAGATCAGAAGCAGCACTCAGCAGCCATAACTGGCAGTGACATAAGCTGGAGCCTGAGACTGAATTGATTAGAGTAAAAGAAAACTAATAAGAGTGTGCATCAGGGTTTTGGGGACACTCTTAAACAGAGCCTTGGAAAAAAGTGGCACAAGAGACAGTGGAGAGAAAGGTCACACGGACCACCTGAGTGGCTGGGTGTGGTAGGAGCACCTCAGAGTGTGGAGAGCCCCGCCCTGGGTGGAGGGAGGCTAGGACAGGCAGGAGAGGTTTGCTGAGGGGCCTGGAGGGTGATCATGACACCTCAGAGGCCATCGGACTATTAGGTCCTCCCAAACTGCTTAGAACCAGGATAGAACTTGGAAGAATTTAGGCTCCTACCACACACCCTCATACTTATTCAAAGACACCTCTCAGCTAGGCCTTTCATGTGAAGTCCCTCAACTACAGAAACATGGTAAGAAGGCAAGGCAACAGGACACCCACAGAGATGTCTGAGACCCCAGAAACTAATGTCATGGGCCCTGAAATAGTGGAGTTCATAGTGAAGGAAGTCAAAAAGCAAATAAATGAGTTGAACAACCAGTTCAAACAAGATATTCTCCAAAAATTCAAGCATTGATCAGCAGGCTTAAAGAGAAAAATTTTAAACAATAGTGGTCCCAATGGAGACAAGGCTTACTGAGCATATAGAAGCCACAAATAAAAAGTTGGTTGAAGTAAGCAAGGAAATGCAAGATATGAAGGAACATTTTAATAGAGAAGTGGAAATTTTGAAAAGAAATCTTGCTGAAATTCAGGATATGAAGAACTCATTTGAAAGCAGGGGAAGCTGGCTGGAATATTATGAGGACAAAATTTCAGACCTTGAATACAAGGCTGAGGAAACAAATGCCATAATTAGGTATGACTCCAAAATTAGAAATGACCAAAGTAGATGGATACAACAGCTAATGGATGATTCAAAGAGAACCAGTCTCAGAATTATGGGTGTGGGAGAAAGACCCAAAGACAGCACCAAAGGGATAAAGAATTTATTCACTAAAATCATGCAAAAAATTCCCCAAATCTAGAAAAATAATTAATTTTCAGGTACAGGAAGCTTACAGAACACCAAATAACTTCACCCAGCAATGAGACTCACCACTACATATCATAATCAAAACTTCAGAAATACAACATAAAGCGAAAATACTGAAAGCAACAAGAGAAAAACAGACATTATTCTACCAAGGCAAACCTATTTGCATTGCCACAGATTTCTCAATGCAAACATTAAAAGCCAGGAAAGTCTGGAGCAAAATCTTTCAAGCTTTAAAAGACAGCAAGTGTCAACCCAGGTTGTTATATCAAGCAACATTATCCCAGGAAATGAAGGAGAAGCCAAAATTTTTCATGAGTAAGAATTCCTAAAGAAATTTGTGATCATTAGCCCAGCATTGCAGAAAATACTTGAAAGAATCTTTGAGAGAGACAGAAAGACAAGCAGCACCAAAGAACTTGGAGAAAAGAAAACATCTAAAGAGAAAGTGTAACCAAAAAATGGATTGGTATTTGAATCATTCTATTGGTATCCTACTGAAGCAGCACCAGCTTTCTTATAAAATCTGTGAAACTTCCCCTCATAATTATTATGTTTAATAGTATACTAGTTTTTAAAACATAATAATTATATTCATCATGGGGAATTGATTTAAAATGTTTAAAAAATATATGTGCATGAATTTATGTATGGATAGATAAATAAAATGATGGGCCAAATCTGGCAAAATGATAGTAATTAGTGAAAAGTGGGTAAATTATGAGAACTTTAAAAATTCTGAAATAACTAATTATGCCATTATATCTATTGCTTATGTGCAATTTGTTCTTGTGATGTAGATGTAAGTTTATTTAATGTAGCAATTCACTTATTCAGTCTTTGATGTAAGTTTATCCTAAAAAATCAGATTGATGTAATGATAATCTGAATATCTTTTGAATGTACAAACATTTACCTTTCAGTACTCAGCTAAAGTATTTGAAATTTAACTTCTTTTTTTTTTCTTTCTTGTATTTTCTAGCCTTCATGAATTTCATTGTTATAGTTCTTATGTAGACTGGTGGGTGAGGCCATGTTAAAAAGTCTCACAAAGATATATTAAGATACCAAAAAAAAAAAAAAAAAAGAACTTTCTGCAAATTGCCCTCCTAAACAGCTCTGCTGGACCCAGAGAAGAGACATCGAGATAGGGCCACTGCAGCCCATTCCTGGGGTGGGAATCTGAGCTAAAGAGTGGTGATTGAGTGGTGAAGTGAGTCAGATGCAGAAGATCAAATATGTTAAATATTTCATGGTTTCTCTTAAATGGGAAACCCAGAATACAGGCATTCTATAAAAACAAATGGGCTGATAGTGGGAATTAGGGGAGATGGGGAGGGTATGGAAGGGCTGAAAATGGGAAGGGATTGTAAAGTTGATGTGATATATATGTGCGTAAAATACTCAAGTTCATTGTAAACATTATGTATCATGTATACGTATTAATAAGAATGGGTAAATTATAGGGAGTGATTGCTAATGGTTATGGGATTTTTGAGGGGAATGAAAATGTTCTAAAATTAGATTGTAGAGATAGTTGTGAAATTATGAATATAATAAAAATATATAATAAAAATTACTAAGTGAATGCTTTGGAAAAAAAATCTAGTGACAGGTAGCTAAATGTCAGGCCTTAAAGTGCTGAGAGGGTCCATTTTTCTCAGGGAGAATGTAGACACTTGGTGAACATTAAGGACATAATTGACCACATCTCATGATTCAACCTTTAGAGTTCGTCACAAAAGAAACTCTGTATGCAGTTTCTTTGACTGGCCTTGTGCATAATTTCTCTTGGTAGGTGTAAACCATTCATAAACCAGGCATGGTGGTGCACACCTGTAATCCTAGCACTTTGTTAGGATGAGGTAGGAGGATCTTGAATTTATGCCAAACCTGAGCATCTTAACAACTTTTAAGACTATGTTTGAATTTTTTTTTGGTACCCCAAGTGGCACACGAACCCACAATCCCTGGCTTAGGATGCTAATTTTTTTTTAAAGGCTGAAGATATAGCTAGCTCAGTGTGAGGACACAGGATTTAGTCTCAGTTGTCACACGCACAAATTTAGAATGCAATAATTTGATTTTCTAGTATTAACTATCAAATAGCAAACCTAGCTAATTCACCAGTAAGCAGTGCTGGCATGGGCTCTGGACACAGGGTTTTCAGGCAACGTGCTGGAGCAGGATGACTCTCCCCAGGAGCCATTTGATAAAGTGTGTCGTATCTTCAAACTTGTGTATGTTGACTCCATAATACCACTTCTTGGTATTTGTGGAGATGATTATGAATTTGTACAGATTCAGCGTTAGTAATTTTAGTATCATCTTAAAAAGCAGAAATTGATAAATAAACTCATGGGCTAGATGACAGCTTCGTGGTAGTGTGCTCGCCTAGTATGCACTAGGCTCTGAGTTTAATTCCAAGCTCCAAGCCAAAAAAAAAAAAAAAAAAAAAAAGCTCATATCCAGTGTCCAAGTGCTTAAGTCCTAGCACTGGGAAGCTGAAGTAGAAAGATCGCTTGAGCCCAGGAAGCAGAGACCAACCTGGGCAACATAGTGAGACTCTGTTTCCAAGAAACTGAATATTCAACAGTATGGAATTAAAATAAATTTCAAATGCTGCAACCAAAGTATTGGAACAATATGTAAGCTGGTTCTGGTGGTGGTACACCAGGTACTCAGGAGGCTGAGGTAGGCAGAAGGAGTGAGTCCAGAAGCCAGCCTGGACAATGTAGTGGACTCACAAGTCAAAAGAAAAGAAAAAAAAAAAGAAAAAAAAAGAAAGCTAGGACTGTGCAAAACCATGGGAAAAACTCATTAATTTTTAAAATCTGGTAGAATTTGATTCTTTTTCATTATAAATGGACATTAAGGTTTTTTTAACAGAATGCTTCACATATTTGCATGTCATCCTTGTGCAGGGGCCATGCTGATCATCTCTGATCTGTTCTGATTTTAGTATATGTGCTGTGGAAGCGAGCGTAAGATCTTTTTCCTTCAGTATTTTGGTACTAGGCATTGAGCCCAGCCATTTTTTATTTTTGATTTTAAGACAGGGTCTTGCTAAATCAGTTAATTGCCCAGGCTGGGCTCAAACTTGAAATCCTCCTGCCTCAACCTCTGAGATTACTGGGATTACATGACTTGGGCACCAGGCCCAGCAGACATTAAGATGATTGATAACTTTTATTTTCTTATTCATCCATAGGTCCTAAAGCCAGTCTCGTTGCAAGATAAAGAAAAAAAAATTTTTTAAATTTGAGGAATTGAATCCAGGGCCTTTCTCCTGAGCTGAATCCCAACTCATTTTTAACTTATTTTTATTTCTTTTTAAATTTTTTTTGAGATGTAGCCCAGGCTGGTCTTGAACTCACTAGTGTAGCCCAGGCTTGCCTTGGACTTAGAACAATGCACCCTCCTCAGCCTCCCAAGTGCTGGGATTATGAGTGTGCACCACCACACCCAGCTTTATGTGGTGCTGAGGAATCAGACTCAGGGCCTTACCCTTATAAGACAAGCACTTTAACCACTGTGCCATTCCTCTAGCCCCTTTATTTTTATTTTTGAAACAAGGCCTCACAAAGGTGCTGAATTGCCCAGGCTGGACTTGAACTTGCAGTCTTCCTGCCTTAGCCTCCCAGCGTGCTGGAATTACATGTCTGCACCACCTGGACTAACCAAAAGTATGTTTGCGTGCGTGTGTGTGCATATTAAAACATTTTTAACTTTAGATCTGAACATAGTTCTCGTTAAAACAATATGAATATTCTCAAAATGTAAGAAATACGAGAAGATAACAAAAAATTAATTTATATTTCATTCCCCAGTGCCTCCACCACGTGACAGTCTCCCCACCATGGAAATCCAGCCTGGCCAGGAACATTTGTTACAGCAGGTGCACCTGCGCTGCCAGTCATCAATGTCCAGGCACGTGTGATGACTCACACCTGTAATCTGAGCACTTGGAGTACTGGGGAAGAAGAATTGAAAATTTGAGCCTGTCGGGGCAATGCAGTGACTCAGCAAGACCCTCTTCAAAAAAAATATATAAACAGGGTTAGAGGAATGCTGCAGCAATTAAAGCGTTGCCTAGGAAGCCCGACACCCTGAGTTTGATCCCCCAGCACCACAGAAGTGGGGCAAGGTGGCTCATGCTTGTAATCCCAGCACTTGGGAGGCTGAGGCAGGAAGATGGCTACAAGTCCAAGGCCAGCCTGGGCTATATAGTGAGTTTGGGACCAGCCTGGGCTTCAGAGCAAGGCCCTGTCTAAAAAAAGAGAAAAGTAATAAATAAGGGCCGGGAACATAAGTGTAGTGCAAAAGCAGAGGTCTTCCAGAGGTAACACCAGCTGCGCCCCCTCCGCCCCATCTGCAGGAGAGGCTCACACAGCATGGACTGGGCATTCTCCTGGGGCAAGACAGAGGTCCCACGGGACACAGAGTGACAGCTTCCAGCCCCCAGCACTACCTCATGGACAGACAAGACAAGGTGGGGTAGGCTGCAAAACATCCTTCAAAGATGGCAATCAGATGCTGATTCCTTTAATATGCGCCTGTTGACTTGAAATGGAAAGGAAGCCTACAGACACGATTAAGTGAGGAATCTAGAGACAACAAGCATCTGCTGGGTTGTCCTGATGGGCCTCCTGTGATCACCTGCCCCTTGTAAGAGGACGCCTAAGGGAGCTTTAACAACTGAATAGGAGGCCACGTGACCACAGGCAGCGCCTGGAATGGCGTGGCTGCAAGGTTCTGGGAGGCCGCTGCCATTACAAGCTGGAACAGGGAAAGAAGGAGCTGTTCTCTGTGACCTCTGGAGGGAATACGGCTCTGACAGCAGTGTGATCGCAGGCTTCCCTTCTCCAGAATGGTAAGTAAATGCATTTCCATTGTTTAAAGCCATCCAGTTAACTTGACGATAACTTGTTACAATAGAAATAAGTACGCACTCAGGATGGTAGGGATAGTCGTCATTAAAAATTCAAAACAGGAAAGGCCAGGCTTGATGTAACCCTAGCACTCTGAGAAGCTAAGGCATGAAGATTGCAGATTCAGGCCTAGCTTGGGCATCTTAGTAAGTGCCTTAAAATGAAAAATAAAAAAGGGTTGGATAAGTGGAACGTCCTGGGTTCATTCCCCGGTACCCGCAAGAGCATACACACAAAGTGCTCCCGGGGCCAGAAACCAGGCAAACTACTAGAAGCATTTTCAGTTCCTCTTTAATAAGCAGGGTAAGAGAGTGGGTAGGAATGTTCTGGCTCATAGACTCTTAGTTACTTTTTCATTACTGTGACAAAATACCCAACATCCACAGGTCACAGGGGGAAAGATTTATTTAGCTGTAGTTTCAGAAGGTCCCACACAGTCAGCAATGGTAGAAGTGCATAGCAGAGGCTAGGGAGCTGCTCACCCCCTGTAGGTGAAAGCCAAGTGACCAGGAGCCAAGCGAGAGGACCTAGGTGATACTGGAGAGACTCAGGCAAGGCTAGAACTTTCCTAGGAAGAAGCTGTAACAATATTTTTTCTTTAATTACCTCAGACTCCCGGTTGGGCCCCACACAGCCAGGGTGGGAGCCTTTCCCTCACTTCCTGGTGTGTAAGTCAACAGTACACACCTGGATGCTGAGTACTACCTCCCATCCTCAACAAATTGACACAACCCCTCCAAAATTCAAGCCCTACGCACCCACCTCTTCCAGCCCGACACAGTTACTCCTACATTCAAATGCCTGAGGCTTTTGGGGGGACACTTCAGATTCAAGCCATAGCAGGCTCCTTGGAGAGAATATGGTCCAGAGGGACAATTTAGAACGACAGAAACCCAAGTTACCAGCAAGATAACATTGATCCACATCACTTGAGGATTCTGTATTTGCAAATTTTCCAGCTTCCTGAAATTTTGTCATTACAAAATCAGTAGTCCCAGGTGGGCCCAGTTGTACGTGCCTGTAATCCCAACACTCTGGGCGGCCGAGGCAAGAGGATTGCAAGTTTGAACCCAGTGTGAGCAACTCAACAAATTAGCAAGGTCTTCTTTTAAATCAAAACTAAGGGGCTGGAAGCATAGCTCTGTGGTTAGAGTGCTTAGCAAGCACAAGGCCCTGGGTTCACCTCCCCAGCACCACATAAATTAGGCATGATAGCACACACCTGTAATCCCTGTATTTGAGAGGTTACAGCAAGAGAACTGCTTTGTGTTTGGATGCCAGCCTGGGCTATATAGTGAGGTCAGGACCAGCCTGGACTGCAGAGCAAGACCCTGTTCGTCCCCCACCTCCATAACAACCAGAACTAAAAAGTGGGCTGAAAATGCAGCTCAGTGTGAAGGCCCTGAACTCAGTCTCCAGTACCCGCCTCCCCCCCACCAAAAAAAAAAAAGTTGTAGAGCTTTTTCGGTCATTTCTAGACTTACCCACTGTGGCAGAAATGTGTGTGTCCCCTAAATGTGCTAGGATGTGTATGGTGACATTGTGTCTTCTTTCGTCTCCAGTACTGAAAGACTAGTTTTTATTGCTGAGTTAGTTAATGTCACATATTTCACATTTTTGTGCTTTGCTCTTGATTATTTCACTGTTTAAATTGATCCTCAAAAGTAAAGCTCAAGTGTTACTGTCACAGTCCCAAGCCAGGCAGTCTAAGTCACATTCCTCGGCTCCTGGGTCCTGGACTCTTGGCTGGTCAGGAACAGAGTGGACAGCATCCAATGAGAAGCAAGGGAAAAGTACACTTTATTAGGTGCAGAAGCAAACATCAACAACAAAACAATGCTCAGGCAGCTAGGAAGGGCTCTGCATGAAAAAGCCCATGGGCTGCCCAGGGTGTGGCTTTCTGCTGAGGGTCTCTTCTGTGCTGTTTGCTCCTCTCTTTTACTTTTGTTTGTTAGCATTCATGAATTTGGCTGTTTATCTGAGGCGTGCCATGGGACTGGGAGGATTCTGACTCATCTCTGCAGGCTTCTGCTAAGGGAAGAGTGGACCCTTCCTCTGGTTTTGCCTCCCTGACTGCTTTTCCTTCCTCATCTTAGCCTGCCTATCCATTTGCTAGTCTGCCTCCTGCCTTACCAAGTACAAAGAGGTCATTGATGTGCCTTAGGAAGAAGGTAGGAATGGGAGACAAGCTATTCAGGTGTGACTTGTCGTGCGGCTAGTGGAGTTTGATGCGAATGAATCAACAAAATATATTAAGGTTTCTTTAAATAGAAACATATATAAATCCATTTTATATAGACCAGTTATGGTGAATATTGTGACCACAGAACATAACGTTGTACGTCTGTCTGTCTTTTTTTAAATATGGAAGGCTTCGTAAATTTGCATGTCACCCTTGCACACAGGCCACACTAATCTCAGTATTGCTCCAATTTACACGTGGCCAAAGATAGCACTGTATTTCTCTTTGGAGAAATGGCGAACACTTGGAGAAGAAGTTTACTGATTCAGTACTTGCAGCAATGTTATAGAACGTAACTACCACAAATACCAAGAAATGACTTCATAATTCAGATTTCTGCATATTTAGTACAGTAACCTAAAATATGCAGAACAAAGTTGAATAGGACTAAAAAGAGAAACAGACAAGCAGATGATAGGAATTCATACCAAAAATATGAATGGGTATAAAAGATTATTTGGTTGAGATAAAGCTTTTTGTTTTGTTTTGCTTTGTTTTTTCTAGACAGGTCCTCCCTCTAGTCCAGAGTTGTCCTGAACTCATTATGTAGATCATGCTGGTTTTGAACTCACAGCAATTCTGTTGCCTCAGCTGCTAGGATTATAGGCATGCTCGAGATAAAATTTTCATAACATAATTTCACCAGTTTAACCATTTGTTTGTTTTGGGGTTCTGGGGATTGAGCCTAGGAGTTTCACACTGAGATACATCCCCAGGCCTATTTATTTTTTATTTTGAAACCGATTCTTGATAAGTCACTCACTTACCCAGGCTGGTCTGGAAATCGCAGTCCTCTTGCCTCACCTTCCCGCAGTGCAGGGTTACAGACCTGTACCGGTGGGTGCAGCTTAACTATTTGAAAGTGTATGATTCAGGGCTAACGGCATAGCTCAGTGGTTAAGGTGCTTGCTGAACATGCACAGAATGAGTACTGCATGAAAATTAGCCAGTCGTGATTGCACACACCTGTAATCCCAGTGCTTGGGCGGCTGAGGCAAGAGGATTTCCTTGAGTGTAAGGCCAGGCAGCTTCGTAATGAGTTCAGGATCACTCTGGACTACAGTGCAAGACCCTGTATCAAAAAAGTGTAAAACTCAGTATTTTTTAGTATATTCACATGCTGTCACCATTCCTGTTCCCTAACTCCAGAACCTGCCTGTCACCTGTAAGCAGGCTGTCACGGCTGGTCGTGTGCTTCAGGTTCATGTCTCCTGATGCTGATGAATGAAATCATGGATGAGCAAGGCAAGGTGCAGAGAAGGCACTTTATTAGGAAAAAGAGAAGGGAGATAAAGCTTCTAGTATGTGGAAGGTGTTTTGAACCCCGAGTTGGGTGGTCTAGACTACCCTCCTCCATCCCTGGGGCCCTGACTCTTGGCTGATTGAGAACAAATTGGACAAAGGCTAATGGAAGGCAAGGAGAAGGTAAAGTTTATTAAAGTGTAGAATCAAAAAAGCTCTCAGGCAGCTGAGGGGGCTCTGGATGGAAAAGAACCACTGGCTAATAAGTAGAGATCTATTTTAGTAATAAACTGAAGGTTGTGTTGTGAGCTTCATTGTGTGAACAGCAGATGTTACACTGTGTGTGTATTTATTTATTTATTTTTTAAAAGACACCAAGCAAAAAAGAAAATGCAAGGCATATGTATACTGGAACTGTAGTTGTGGACTCCAACCCTGGTCTCCTCCCAATGGGTATCACATGCACGAATAACTTAATATTGGGTGCTGAGAGGCTGAAGCAAGAGGATTAGAAGTTTTGAGCCCAGCTTTAACAGCTTAACACCCTATCTTAAAATAAAAAAATCAAAACAGTCTGGGGTCAGCCCAGTGTGAAGGCCTTGGGCTCAATCCAGTACCACAAATAAATAAGCAAGACCTTGTCTCAAATGATAAAAAGGGTCTGGGGAAGTAGCTCAGAGCAAAGCCCTGAGTCCAGTCCTCCCTCCTTGCCCCTCCATATATATATATATATATAATTTTATATAAATTATTTATTAAAAAAATGGGGAAGGCTTCTGCCCAGCCCAAAAAAGTGTCCACAAAAACCAAAATGTAATGATATCCAGATTGTCCATCTTTCATTTCCATAAAGTCCAATTCCCAGATTTCTCCTGGTATATGTCCTCATTGTCTCAAAACTGAAAACTTAAACTTAGAGGAAGAATTAGTTTGAGTATTAGTATTGCATCTGTATGATGTCTTTAACAGATGTCTTTAGTCAGATTTGGAATAAAAAAGCCTCTGAGTTAAGGAAACTAATTTTGTCCAAAGTGTGTAGAATTACGCATTTGCTGGAGCCAACCTTTTTCCATCACTTGGGGAAGGATTGGGTGTCCATCTTCTAAGCAGCGTTGTTCTTGGTCTTTAGGTTCCTGGTTAATTGAAGTTCTTCTCTAGAATAGTGTGGCTTTTTCTTAAGGATGTGAGGTGACAAGAGAGGCAAAATCTTAATTGGCAAAACCTCAGCTGTTGCAACCTTTCTGGCCTCTTGGTCTGCAAAGACATTTCTCTTTGACTGGGGTGGGGTGGAGGGGATTCTGATTTTTGATGACCTCAACAGTATATAATTGGCACAGCCTTTGTCAACAAGATGGCTTCAAGTAATGCCAAAATTTCTTCCTTATTTTTTATTTCTTTTTCTCCTGAACTTAAGAATCCCTTTCTTTGTACATTGTTCTATGTACATGGCTGGAGCAAAGGCATGTGGGCTGTCAGTATAAATATTTATGGTCTTTTCCTTAGTCTGGTGTAGCACTTGGGTCAAGGCTAAGAACTCAGCCTTTTGGGCTGAAATGCCTCATCCCAGAGCCTGAGCCCAAATACCTTGCTTTTAGGTCACAACTGCTGCTCCTGCATATCTAACTTGATACCATACAAAACTGCTTCCACCAGTGAAGAGTTCGAGCTATGCATTAGGCACAGGCTGATCCCACAAATCTTCCCTCAGCCCCTTCAGAGTACTCAGTCTCAAGGCAGTCATGAAGGGACATTTCTGGATCATCATCTGGTAGCAGGGTGGCAGGATTCAGGATTTCCGTTTTCAGAAAAGTAATGCGAGGCAGCTCTAGCAGTAGCACCTGATATTGAGTTATTTGTGCATTTGATATCCACTGGGAGGAGACAAGGGTAGGACTCCACTGAGTGGGTCCCACAAGCTGGAGATCGATCTTGAACCAGCATCAGCTTTGTGGCTTCCTTGCCTAGCAAGGTGGTGGCCACAACCGCCCTGAGGCAGTTGGCTGCCCTGTTGCCATGGATTCTAGACACTTGGACAGGTAGGCCACTGGTTTCCTCCAGGGGCCCAGAGTTTGGGTTAGGACCCCCTTTGGTATCCCTTGGACCTGAGACAGTTCAGAAATGTCAGGCAAGGCTAGGGTGGGCACTTGGGTTAGTGCTGCTTTGAGTCAGCTAAAAGCTTGGTCTTCCGGTTCTTCCCAAGCCATTGCCTGTTGATTTCAGGACCACCCTGAACTACAGAGCAAGATCCTGTCTCAATAAATAAGTTGGATACCAGTGGTCATTACATAAAGAGGTTGAGTTGTATCCACAAGAGACAGTGGCCAGTGGCTCCCAGAAATTCCCTAATTTGTGTCTTAGAAGTGGGCTTTGGTATGTTCAGTATGGTCTGGATTCTATTAGGCCCTGATGAACACTGTCCATTGTGAATTTTATATCCTAGGTAAGTCACCGTGTCTAAGCAGACCTGAGCCTTTTTAGCAGACACTTTGAAAGAGTCCAGTTCCTTTAACAAATCCTTAGTGGCATTCAAATAGGTTGCTATGGTCTCTGCTGCCAAAAGCAAGTCATCCACCTATTGAAGCAAGGTGATGCCTAGATGGGCCTCCTGGAAGGAAATTAGATCCCTCCAGAGGGCCCCATCGAACAGAGTAGGTGAATTTTTGAACCCTGAGACAATCTAGTCTAGGTTAACTGTCTGTTACAAGACCCATCAGGCACATCCATTCAAAAGCGAAAATACATTGACTATTTTTAGCTATTTGTAGAGCAAAGAAGGCATCCTTCAAGTCTAAAATAGTATACAGTGGAGGCTTGGTGCAGACTCACTAAGGAGGGTGTATGAGTTGGGAACAGTGGGATGAATAATTTCTACTCTTCTGTTGACTTCCCTAAGATCCCAGACAGGCCTATATTCTGAAGTTCCAGGCTTTGGAACTGGAAGCAAAGGTGTATTCCAAGGATAGTGGCAGGGCACCAGGATCCCAGCGTCCCTCAGGCAGTGGGTGTGGTTTTCCCCCTCATTTTGTTGATATGTATAAGTGCAAAATTTAAGGTTTACATTGATCTTGAGCATTTTGTGCATAGACATATCTAGTCAAGGTAACAAGACCTTCCCTACTGTCCTTTGGATCTACCCCCTACCCTCACCCCCTGGCCCCGTTCCCTTTATTTTCATTTTAAGTTTCATGAGATAATTGTGATTTGGGATCTGGGTCTCTCATATCAGAGAGACCATTCAATGTCTGACCTGCTTCTGACTTACTTCACTAAGCATGATCTCAAGTTTCTTCCATTTGCCTGTAAAAGCCTCCACTTTGTTGGGCTTTATAGATGCATAGTATTCCATTGCACATAAATACCACAGTTTGTGTATCCATTGGTCTGTTGAGGGGTATTTTGGTGACTTCCATTTTTTAGCTATTGTTAGTTGTGCTGCAGTGAACATAGGTATATATGTATCTCTGTTATGTGTTGTTGTTAACCCTTTTGGGAATATTGCCAGGAGAGGTATCTCTGGATCATAGGGGATATTTATTTCCAGTCTTTTGCAAAACCTCCATACTGCTTTCCATAGCAGTTGTTCCAATTTACATTCCCACCTGCAGTGCAGGAGAGTTCCTTTCTCCCCACAGCCTTGCCAGCACTGATTGCTATTTGACTTGTTGATACAGGCCATTCTCTCTGGAGTGAGATGGTATCTTAGCGATGTTTTGATTTGCATTTCTCTTATGGCTAGGGATGTTGAACATCTTTTCATGTATTTATTGGCCATTTGAACTTCTTCCTGAGTGAACTCAGTCAGTGGATATGTTCAGCAATTCTCAAGAGAGCCTGATGGCTGATGGGCTGTTGCCTCACTCTGATTGGAGTGGCAGTGCTAGTTTGCTGGAACACTATTGGCACCTGGTGTTTTGCCAGTCCAGGAGGGTTAGTTTCTGCCCAGTTAGGATCTCTTTTTTCTACTTACTAATAAAGTGCAGGTCTGTTCTATTGGCTTTTCAAAGAATTGGCATTGTTCAGATATGGGGCAGGAGACTAAAACAGTAGGAGGCTGTAGTTCTAGGCTAACAGGATTCTGAGCAAAGGCAATGAGAGCCTTTATGTACAGATCTCACCCCAAAAGAGGATAGGGGCAATCACGTATGAGAAAAAAAAAGAGTGGGTGACAGTTCTTTGAGCTAGGTCGGTGACTCTGACCTGGGTTTTAGGATATCCTTGGGTTTTTCCTGTGGCTCCTTGAATATAAATCTTTTCTTGGTGGCTGGTCCCAAGGCCTCCTTGAGAACTGAGAAAGTAGCCCTCGTGTGCACTAGAAACTCAGTGTCCTTCCCTTCTATCTTTAAAGTCACCATAGGCTCCAGGGGACTCAGGGAAAAGCCTTGGCCGTGTCCTCAGCTGCTGAGTCTGTGCCCGAAAGGACAGTGACCAGCTTCTTCAGGCATAGACACTCACTTTTCCAGTGTGCCTGTTCCTTACAATAAGCGCATTGGTTTTTGCCTAATTCATCAGACCTCCCAGGTCCTCCAGATTGCCTTTCTTTATTATTTTTTTCTGTCTTTTCTGTAGGCTGCTTATTGCCAGGGGGTTGAGGGCTACTTGGGGATTTTTCCCAGGTGACAACAAGAACCTTTCCCATTGCTTTTCTTGGATAACTGTAGGGTTTTCTCTTCCATTGAAGACCTTTTGGGCTATCCCCACCAGTTCAGAGATTTGCTTCCCTTCAAATCCATCTGTCTTCTTTATTTTTCTATGTATATCGGGGGCTGACTGAGACAGGACAGTCAGTTAAGAACAATGGCCAGGTGTTGGGTTATGATTGGTCACTATGGATGATGTATAAGATGATGTAAAATCCTCTCTATATAAACTGTATAAAACTTGCTCAGAACTGCTCTCTGAAGACCCACTTGGAGTCTGGGGACAACCCATTCACCTGTCATAATAACATCTTAGCTACAAAAAAGAAACCTTACCTTACCTTGCCCAAGTTAGCGTTTGGCGGTCAATTGATTTCCACCTATAATACTGACTGAGGGGGCCATAAGACAAAGAGGTCCCCAAAGCAAAGATGGGGAGCCTTGCCTCACCCCACTCATATAGGTTGCAGGTTCACTGACTTCCACGTAGAAAAAGAAGTTCGGGATGCATCAGTAAGAGGCATAAAGGGATTTATTAGGTGGCTTTTTAGAAGTGTGCACTCAGATAAATATGATATGTCTGAGGTATTAGGTGATAGAATGTTTTCCCAGTCTGTCGGTTCTCTCTTCACTCTGCTTTGCCATGCAGAGCTTTTAAGTTGATATAATCCTATTTATTGATTCTGGGGCTATTTCTTTTGTATCAGGTGTCCTATTTAGAAGGTCCTTGTCTATACTTATATCTAATGGATTTTTGCCTATTTTATACTCCAGAAGGTTCAGTGTTTTTGTCTTTGATTCATTTTTATTGTCTCCCTCCCTCCCTCCCTCACTTCCTCCCTCCCTTCCTTCCTTCCTTCCTTCCTTCCTCCCTCCCTCCCTTCCTCCCTCCCTCCCTTCTTTCCTTCCTTCCTTCCTTCCTTCCTTCCTTCCTTCCTTCCTTCCTTCCTTCCTTCCTTTTTTTTTTGAGACAGGGTGTCACTGTGTAGCCCAGGCTGGTCCTGAACTCACTCATATAGCCCAGGTTGGCCTTGGACTCAGAGCAGTCTTCCTGCCTCAGCCTCCCAAGTGATGGGATCACAGGTGTGTATGTGCCACCACACTCAGCTTTATGAGGTGCTGGGGAATCAACTCAGGGCCTTTAACCACTGTGCCATTCCTCAGCCCTCCACTTGGATTTGATTTTGGTACATGGTGATAGGTGTATGCCTTGATTTGTTCTGCATGTGGATAACCAGTTTTCTCAGCCCTGTTTGTTGAAGAGGCTATTTCTTTTCCAGTGTATGACCCCTTTGTCAAAAAGCAGGTAGTTGAAGGCACTTGGGATTACCTCTGTGTCCTAGTTCTCCTCCAGTGGTCAACCTGTTTTTGTGCCAGTACCGTATAGTTTTTGTCACTGTTTCTTTGTATGAAATTTGATGCCTGGGATTGTAATGCCACCTCCTTATGTCTTGTTCCTCAGGATTGCTTTAGATAATAACTAGAATATACAAGGAAATGAAGAGAAATACACCCCTCAAAATCAGTTATTCATTTATTTGCTTATTTATTGAGACTGGGTCTTGTTCTGTA
Source organism: Ctenodactylus gundi (assembly GCA_004027205.1). Taxonomy (NCBI): domain Eukaryota; kingdom Metazoa; phylum Chordata; class Mammalia; order Rodentia; family Ctenodactylidae; genus Ctenodactylus; species Ctenodactylus gundi. The sequence goes on along the minus strand of PVKB01001836.1, from coordinate 251,243 downwards.
GTCCAAACTGGTTCTGAACTCATTATGTACCCCAGGCTGGCCTTGAACTCACAGCAATCCTCCTGCCTCAGCCTCCTCCTGAGTGCTGGAATTGCAGGTGTGTGTCCCCACACCCAACTTCTGTGGTGCTGGAGAATCAAACTGAGGTACTTGGTACTTGCTGGGCAACCACTTTAACCTCTGAGCCATCCCTCCAGCCCCCAAATGAAGAAGTTTAAATGGCTAACAAATACATGCAAAGGTATTCAACACCCTTAGCCATTAGAGAAATGCAAATCAAAACATCACTAAAATGTCATCTTAACCCAGTGAGAATATCTAGAAGTTGAACAGCAATCACAGCAATTGATGTCGGCAGAGAGGTGGGAATGCAGGTGGGGGGAAGGAACCCTTTTACATTGCTGGTGGGACTGTAAACTGATACAGCACTATTGAAAGCAATATGGAGACTCCTCAAATGGGTGAAAATGAATATTCCATTTGATCTAGCAGTACCTCTTCTGGGTATCTTTCCGAAAGAGTTAAAAGCAACATATAATTGACATACACGTGTACCATGTTTATAGCTGCACAACTAATAATAGTTAAACTGTGGATGACCTTGAAATATCTATCAAAAGACCAATGGATATAAAAACTGGTATACGTATACAATAGAGTCTTAATATTCTATAAAGACAGATAAATTTGCGGCTTTTGTAGGTAAATTGCGGCAACTTGAAACCTTCATGCTTAGTGAAGTGAGTCAAACTCAGAAGGTGAAATATTGCATGGTTTCTCTGAGAAACCCAGAAAGCAGGCATGTTATAGAACCAAGTGAGTTGATAGTAGGAGTGGGGGTGAAAGGGGGAGGAAGTAGGGCCAGTAAGCAGGAGGGAAAGAGAGTGCAGAGTTGTCATGATCTATGTGTACAAAATATTCAAGCTCATGCTAAACATTGTAAATCACGTATACTAACAAATATTGGGGGAAAAGTACAACACAGGAACTCGAGGGAGAGAGTGATTCATATAGTTTATATCTGGATTCTTTTAATATAATGTCTTCAACTCTTCTGTTGTGTGTATCACTCCTTCATTTCTTTCTATAAATATTTTATGGGTTTTACATTTTATATATTTATCAGTTGTTTCTATTTGGCTTATATAAATATGTGTTTTTACTTTGGTCTATACAAATAATGCTATGAACATTTGTGTACAAGTTCTTGAGTATATATTTTCAGTTCTCTTATATAATTAGTAATCTGAATTTTTTGTGTTCATTCCTTTCCCTGATTTACACAGTAAAACTTTATATAGGGGCTGGAGGATTGGCACAGCAGTGAGGCCTTGAGTTTGATTCCCCAGTACCATATAACGCTGGGCTTGGTGGCACATGCCTATAATCTCAGCACTTGGGAGGCTGAGGTAGGTGGATTTTCCTAAGTCCAAGGCCAGGATCAGGTTGAGCTACAGAGCAAGACCCTGTCTCAAAAACAACAACAACAACAACAACAACAACAAAACCCAAAAAAACAAAAACAAAACAAAACCAAAAAACACCACCACCAACACCTTATAAATGACATAGGAGTTGGGGCCTGTGAGAGATGGTCAGGTTGTGAAGACTTGACCTCATGATTGGAATTAGAGCCTCTACAAAAATAGTTTTTGTCACTGTTTCTTTGTAATAAAATGTGATGCCTGGAATTATAATGCCACCTCCTTATGTCTTGTTACTCAGGATTGCTTTGGATAATAACTACAATATACAAGGAAATGAGAAATAGACCCCTCAAAATCATTTATTGTGGCTAGGTATCTTCCTCCATCATGTGAAGGTCAAGTTCAAAGGCTCCACCTATGAACTAAAGCTAACCCTCACCAGATACTGAATCTGCCATTTTTTTTTTTTTTTGAGGATGTATTCTATCAAAATTGTGGATTTGCAAATTTAGCTTGTCCAGTTTATGGAGAATATCTGCCATATTGGTACATTGGCAAACCAAGTCTTCTCAAATCAAATAGTCCATAATAGGTCTTTTCTTAAAGAATTTTAAAGTTTGCCCTGCCCTTTTTTCCAGTGCTGGTGAGCAAATCTAGGGCCTTGTCCATGATAGGCAAGTTACTGAGCTACATCCATGGCTTCCTGTCTTTATTATTAATTAATTTATTTTTTGAGACCGGGTCATGTTCTGTAATCCAGGCTGGTCCAGAACTCACTGGTGTTGCCCAGGCTGGCCTTGGATTCAAGACAGTCAGCCTGCTTCAACTTCCCCAGTGCTTTATTATAGCTTACACTACCATGCCCAGCTGTATGTGGTGCTGGGGAATTGAACTCAGGGCCTTGAGCTTGCTAGGCAAGCACTTTAACCATGGTGCTATTCCTCTAGCCCTTAATTTTTGTATACAATGTGAAGTCAAGGTCCAAGTACATTCCCTTGGATGTGAATTTCTAGTTATCCTGGCACCATGTTGGAAGTCAGTCATAAAGAGGCTGGAGGAATGGCACAGCAGTTAAAGTGCTTGCCTTGCAAGCACAGGGGCCTGAGTTTGATTCCTCAGCACCACATAAAGCTCGGTGTGGTGGCACACACCTGTAATCCCAGCACTCTGGAGGCTGAGGCAGGAGGATTGTCCTGAGTCCAAGACCAGCCTGGGCTACACCAGTGAGTTCAGGACCAGCCCAGGATATGTGGGTTTACTTCTGGATTTTCACTTTGAGTTGGTCTGTATTTCTGCTTTCTGCCAGTTCCAGGTTGTTTTGATATTTACTGTAGTTTTATAGTAATTTTGGAAATTGGAAATTGTGACTCTTTCAAATTTGTTCTTTTCGTGATTTTGTGCAGCTGATCCTTGTGGAAATTTCATAAGTTTGTGAAGATCTACGAAGAAGGCAGCTTACTTTGTCCATCCATCCAGTGATGGACGCTTAGGTTGATTTCATACTTTCCCATTATAAATAGTGCTACCATGAAAATGAAGAGCCGTTGTCTCTTGACATACTGATTTCATTCTCTCTGGATATCTACTCAGAGTGGGAATACTGGATCATATAGTAATTCTGTTTCCAGTTTGAGAAGCCTCCCGCTGTTCTCTACAATGGCTGAACTAATTTACATTCCCATTTTCTACCTCCTCACCAGCTTTTGTTATGTCTTTTTGATAAAAGCCCTAGTGGAGTGAGGTTGCTTCTTACTATTACTGTGGTCTGGATTTGTGATTCTTCAATGATTAGTGATATGGAGCATTTTTTGCATATATCTGTTTGTCACTTGTGGGTTTGTCATTTTGTTTTGTGAACAGGGTCTTGCTCTGTAGCCCAGGCTGGTTCTGAACTCATTATGCAGCCCAAGCTACTCTTGAATTCATGACAATACTCCCGGCTCAGTCTCTCAAGTGCTGGAATTATAGGCATGTATCACCATGCGAGTTTATGTGGTACTAGGGAATCGAACCCAGGGCTTGTGCTCACTAGGCAAGTGCTTCCACCACTGATATGTTCCTGGCCCCCTTTGTACATCTTCTTTAGGGAAAAACTATTTAATTTATTTGTTCAGTGTTTAATCAGATTATTTGGTTTTGTTTTGGGTGTTTTTGTGGTTGTGTGGTGTGTTTGTTTGGGTTTTGGTCATAGTTATTTGAATTCTCTGTATATTTCATATACTAATTCCTTGGAATAATACTCTCTCCATTCTGTAGGTTGTTTCTTCACTCTGTTCATTGTTTCTTTTGTTGTACAGAGGTATTTATGTACTTAGATTAGAAATGTATGGTTATTAGTTTGGGCTCTTTCAAAAGGCAGAATTCGCAGAAATTATAACAAAAAGGGTCTGATTGGAAGGCTTACAAATCTGAGGATAGAAAGAGTTCAAGACGGCAGCCTGCTCATGTGAGAGCTGGAGTGTCTGATGGCTGCTCAGCTGCAAAGTAGAGATCTCACCTGGGATTGCAGGGCAGCCAGTGAGAGTCGCTGAGATTCTTGGTTGTTTAAAGAACAATGGCGAAGACGGGAGACTCAAGAACAGGGACTGTAGATCAGTGACGGGTGGACAGACACAAGTCTAGATTGGAGTGAATCTGTAATGAAGATCTGAGGTGTGTAGCAAGTCCGCATCCGTAGTCAATTGTGAAGGCGAGAGCTTTGTCCGAGGAAAAAACTGTAACAATCTTCTTCCTTTTATACAGTTCAAGTTCCCGGTTGGGCCTCCCACAACTGACTTGAGTGCTCTTCCCTCATTCACCAGCCCACAAATAGCTCACACTCTAATCCAGGCTGGTTCTCAATTCCCAATCTATGCGTGGTTCCCAAACCCTAATCCAGGTGTGGTTCCTGATTGCCTCCAATTGACATAATCTCTCCAGCTGTCACAATCCACCTTTTGTCAATGTGACAATGACACACATCTCCTCGAACCATGCTTAATTGTCAAGTACAATAACCAAGTGAGTAAATATGCCTAACATAGCACAACTGCACTGCATACGAACCGAAATGTAATAAGTTCCTCCCTACAATAGAGAACAGAATTCCACTTTGGAGAATACCCACTCTCCTGACATTCAAGCTCAGCTTGGAGCACTCCAAGTCTTCTCCATCCAGCATCCTCAAAACTTTCCAAACTCCTCCCACAAACCGATTCCAAAAGCTCCCAAACCACATGGTCAGGTAGAGTCACAGTAATAACCCTACTTCTCTGGTACCAGTTTCTGTCTTTCTTTTTCATTGCTGTGACTCATTATCCAACACCACAACTTTAGGGAGGAAAGATTTATTTTAGCTTACAGTTTCAGAAAGTCAGAGTCCCATTCACGTGTAGGTGGCTGGAAAATGGTGGAACCACATGGTGGGGCCACAACTAGAGCCAGAGCCAGAGCTCTGGAGACCAGGATTCTCATGCCAGCATGGCAAACAGAGACATCTGGGAGGAAAGGCACATGCTCCTCCAGGTCAGTGCCCAAGCTTCCACCCCTTCCAGCCAGGCCCCACCTCCCAACATTGCACAGTATTCATAGGTATGAGGCTTTTGGGAACACTGCAGATCCAGACCACAACACCGGACATTGGTAGTGCAAGGCTATCATCCCAGCATTCTGGAAGCTGAGGTAGGAGGGTTGCTGTGAGTTCAGAAGGCCAGTCTGGACTATGTTAGTGAGTTCACAATTGGCCTGGATTACAGAGCAGGGCACTGCCTCCAAAAGAAGGAAAAATAAATAAAATATCTGCAAACGAAGTTACAACAACATATGGCTGATGAGTTGCGATGCCTCTGAGGTAGGTGTAGGAAGATGTACTGCTGGCTTTGCCAGCTGAAAGGAAACTGCTTCTGGTGGGCATTATGGACAGGTGTGGAGAAAACTGTATTTGCCAAATTGGTAGCTGCATATCAGGTACTGGGAGGTGTATTAATCTGCTCTATGAAGGAAACCACATCTGTACAGCAGCCACAACTGGACTAACAGCAGAATCAAGGTTGGGGTAGTCCAGTTTCATTCTCCAGGATTCATCTTCTGCACAAGCCAAATAATGAAGCCGAATGAGAATACTGTGGGAATCGGCACCACTGAACTGAACTCTGAAATCATTCAAAATATGTGATATTGTTTTTATTTACTGTTTCTCTAGGTAAAGGCAACTCTAATAGTTTTTATTTTGGTCTTTTATACCACCATAGCACCAATGTGAAGATTCTGCCAACTGCAAAGTGTATCTGTTAAAATTATGCATGGTGGAACGGGACAAGTAACTGCAAAATGGTTTTGTTTGTTTTGAAAGAGATCAAGCCCAAGGTCTTCACTCTGAACTACATTCCTAGCCCAGGTTTTTATTTTTGACTTTGGGAGAGGCTCTTGCTAAATTACTAAGTTGCCCAGGCTCAAACTTGTGATTCTCCTGCCTCAGCCTTCCAGAGTGATGGGATTACAGGCCTGTACCACAAGCCCCAAAAGGTGTTTTAAGAAGACAGTGTGAGTCATAATTGGGTAATCACCCAGAGGAGTCAATCACCTGCCCTGTATGGTCTCATACTCAGGTAGGAGGGCCTCCATGACACCTGAGGTCTTACAGAATCAGTGTCGGTGCAGAGCCAGTCCCATTAGTCCCCCAGAAGTCTAATTATTTCATTTTCCTTGTACAATTACCTCAGTAAAAATACGTAGGTCCCTTTGGGGAAGAACAGGAAAAAGATTAACTGTGTAGCTTTTTGTTAGTATGTGAGGATCTTCAAAGGAATTTGACTTCCCTCTCATTCAGGGGATTCCAAGCCTGTAAAGTAACTCAAGTCTGGGGACTGACTGGGGAACCATGACTCTCTGGTTTTATGATTCAATTCAGACTTTTGCTCACTTGACCTGGAAATTTTTCTGCTTTTACAGATCTGGTAAGAATTTAATAGGTTGCTTGTCTCCTTCAGTTCTGGGACTATGCTGATTCATTAGCCAGTTTCATAGGTCTACAGGAGTCAGGTTCTCCTTGTGGCTTTGCCTTTGCTGTTCATTATGGTAACTATATCCACCTTACACCAACACTTAGGTCCTGCCATTTGGTCTCTGCCATTCCAGGTTTCTGTCATACATTATATTTAAGTTTTCTGATTAAGTAGCAGCGATTCACACTCTAAGGTCTGGCACATCAGTACAACCACAGAGCTCTTCAAGGGGTGCATTCCCTCACAATGCTTTTTGAATAAAATTTTTGAGGCAAGGTCTCTCTCTCTCTCTGTAGCCCAGGCTGTTCCTAAACTTGCTAGATAGCCAGTCTAGCCTCGGTCTCACAACAGTCTCCTGCCTCAGCCTCCTGAATGCTGGAATTTCAGGTGTGCACTGCCACACTCAGCTTATGTGGTGCTGGGAAATCAACTCAGGCCCTTGAGTTTACTAGGCCAGTGCTTTATTCACTGAACTACTCTTCTAGCTTTGAAATTAATTTTCTAAAGCATTGGTGAAAAAAATACATATCTTCTGAATCTTCCCGGTGGGCGAGTCAGTTTTAACTGACAAATCCACTCCAGAATTCCAATGTTCCTAAGTCTTTAAATCTCTTTGTTAGCGTTAAACTAAGAGATAGCAGAAGTCTGCGAGTCATTCACAGTGGATCATGGTAAAATTCATATTTCAGCCAATCAACTAAGCTATTAATGCTTTTTATTTAAAAATCTTCTCAAACTGCAATATTAAATGCAGAATCCTTTCTTGTGCGCTATATGAATAAATTCAGCAGACTTCCACTTTGCTCTTTCCCTCATTATTCTATAATAATAAAACCTATTCTCACCAACTTCCTCCAGATTTCTGCTTGTATCAACTAGAAAGTTCAAACAGTTCTGCTGGGGTATATTGCACCACCTCGTGATACACACTGTGTACCCCGTTTCAGAATCCTGATGAGGTTTAAGTCAGGTGAAGAAGCAAAAGCGCATGATGGGGGTGGTTCCTGAGGAGAATCAGCCATGTCTTGCTGGACATGGGGTGGCCATTGCTGTGTTTTCTACAGGACTCGTTTCCTCACAGAGGAGAGGCCTGTCCAGCAGGGGTAGGGCTCAGGGTGCCACTTTCTCTGGCAGAATAAACTCACTGGATATCAAGAGTTCCAGGCCTATCAGAGAAATGCAAATAAAAACACTGAGATTTCACCTCATCCCAGTGACAGTAGCCTACTTCAAGAACCCAAAAAATTAACAATTGTTGTCAAGGGTTTAGGGGAGTAAAAGGAACTCTGCTCCACTGTCAGTGGAAGTGCAATTTGGTACAACCGTTACGGAAAGGAGTCTGGAGATTCCTTAGAAAGCTGAGAATAGAAATTCTGTTTGATCCAGCCACTGCTCTACTGAATATTTTCCCAAAAGAAATAAAGTCAACATACCAAAAAGGATATGCATATCCATGTTTATAGCGGGACAATTCATAATAGCCAAATACGAACTTCTGGGCAAGATGGCCGCTGGGCAGCACAGCTATACAATGTCTCCTTGTAGATGCACTTACAGTTGAGATAACATCAAAAATGGCCTGTTTAATTTAGGTAGGAGAGGAAGAAACACTGTAACAATTGAATGGAGGCCACGGGAAGATCACAAACGCCAGAAGTGAGGGAGGACGGTACAGCAGCCCAGGAAGCCGCCCCAGGGTGACTGAACAGCTGTGAGCCACGGCAGCCGCAGATGGGGGGAAGCCCACCCAGAACCCAGACCCTCAGACCGTAATAGCCAAATTTTGGAAACAACCCACCTGCCCATCGATAGGAATGGTTAAAGAGGATGTGGTACATGTGCACAATTGAATATTACGCAGCCATAAAGAAAGACGGGTAAGAAACTTGTGAATGAAAATGGGGCCACCTTGAGTCAGTAATGCTCAGTGAAATGGACCAAGTACAAAAGACAGAGTATAAACAGGTGTCCCTCTTATGAACTGCACAAAAATAATGATATAAAAAGGCCTTGACATGAATGATAGGGTAGAAAGAGGCAGTGGTTAGCTAGGAAAGCAGTGAACTCTTGAGAGTAGGTAGGCACAGGAGCTCACAGATTCCCCAAGCCCCATGTCTATAATGTGTTATAGGAATTGAAATTCATGTATTTACAAAATAAAATTAAGCCAGATCTCCTGGCACAGAATTGTAATCCTCACAACTTGAGAGGCTGAGGCAAGATGATAGTAAATTCAAGCCCAACCTGGGCAATGTACTGACTGTCCAAAAGTCAAAAATGGGTTGGGGATATAACTCAGTGTGAAGGCCCTGGACTCAAACCCCATACCACATAAAAAATAATATAAATTCATTTAATATGTAAACTACTTGTAATCTTTTTTGTCAAAAGAATGCTTTATTGAGAAAATTACAGAAGGACAGTAAAATTTTTGCTAGATAGAAGGGGGACCCAGAAATGTGGGGTGCCCCAGTGGCTTGCTGTCTAGGGGCTTGTATTTTTTTCCCACCATTTTTATTAATATTTATGATAGATAATGTTCACAATGACTTTAAGTATTTTGTACACATTTGTATCACATCAACTTTACAATCCCTTCCTATTTCTGGACCTTTCACACACTCCCCATCCCCTCTAACTCCCACTGTCACATCCATGTGGTTCTATAGAACCTGTATTCTGGGTTTCCCGTATCAGAGAAACTATGTGATATTTAACATATTTAATCTTCTGTGTCTGACTCATTTCACTCAAATCACCACTCTTTAGCTCAGCTTCCTACCCCTAGAATAAGCTGCAGTGGCCAAATCTTGATGCCTCTTCTGAATCCAGCAGATATTTGCCAAAAGTTCTTTTTTTCTATATACTATTTTCTATAGTATATCTTTGTGGAGATTCTTTCACATGGCCTCACCCACCAGTCCACATGAGAAAAGAAAAATAATAGTGTAACTTATAAAGCTAGACAATGTGAGAAAGAAAAAGAAGTTAAATTTCAAATGCCTTACCTGAGTACTGAAAGGTAAATGTTTGTACATTCAAAACAGATTCAGGTTATCATTACATTAATCAGTTTTCTTAGGATGAACTTATATCAAAGACTGAATAAGTGAATTGTTATAATAAATGAACTTAAGTCTATATCGAATTGCTACATTAAATGAACTTAAATCTATATCACATAAGTGTACTTAAAGTAACAGATATGATGGCATACTTATTTCAAAAATTTTTAACATTCATAAATTATTTACTCACATTTCACTAATTACTAACATTTTGCCAGATTTGGTTTATTATTTTATCTATCCATACATAAATTTATGTGCACATTTTTTAAAGATTTTGTACCAATTTCCCATGTTGAATAATTATGTCTTGCCAACTAATACACTATTACAAATAATAATTATGTGGGGAAACTTCACAGATTGTATAAGACCGCTGGTACTGTTTTAGGAGTATACCAATGAAATGATCCAAATACCAGTCTATTTTTTCATTATACTTTCTGTTTAGATGCTTCCTTTTCTTCATGTTTTTTGGTATTCCTTGTCTGTCTGCCTCTCTCAAAGATTCCTTCAAATATTTTCTGCAATGCTGGGGTAGTGGCTGAAGATTTATGTAAGGATTCTTGGTCACAAAATATTTTACTTCCCCTTCAATTTTCAGGGATAATTTTGGATACAACAATCTCGGTTGACACTTGCTGTCTTTAAGAGCTTGAAATATTTTGCTACAAACTCTCCTGACCTCTAAAGTTTGTATTAATAAATCTGTAGTAATTCGAAAGGGTTTGCCTTGGTAGAATAATGCCTGTTTTTCTTTTGCTGCTTTTAGTATTTTCTCTTTGTTATATTTCTCAGGTTTTCATTATGATATGTCATTGTGAGTCTCATTGCTGGTTGAGGTTATTTAGTGTTCTATGGGCTCTTTATATCTGAAAATTAATTTCTTTTTCTAGATTTGGGGGATTATTTTGAATGATTTCAGTGAATACTTTATCTCTTTGGTGCTGTCTTCTGCTCTTTCTATTACACCCATAATTCTGAGATTGGTTCTCTTTGAATCATCCATCACCTGTTGTATCCAGCTACTTTGCTCATTTCTACCTTTGGAGTTATGCCTAATTATAGCATTTGTTTTTTCAACCTTGTATTCAAGGTCTGAAATTTTGCCCTCAACAATGTCCAAGTCAACTTTCCCTGCTTTCAAATGAGTGCTTCATATCCTGAATTTCAGCTAGATTTATTTTCAATATTCCCACTTCTCATGTTCCTTCATGTCTTGCATTTCCTTATGTACTTCAGCCAACTTTTTATTTGCGGCTTCTATATGCTCAGTAAGCTTTGTCTCCATTAGGACCACTATTTGTTCAGTAAGTTCCTCTTTCAGCCTGTTGATCAATGCTTGCGTTTCTTTGAGAATATCTTGTTTGAACTGGTTGTTCAACTCATTTATTTGCTTTTTGACTTCCTTTCCAATGAGTTCCACTATTTCAGGCCCCATGACATTAGTTTCTGGGGTCTCAGACGTCTCTGTGGATGTCCTGTTGCCTTGCCTTCTTCCCATGTTTCTGTTGCTGAGGAACTTCACTTGAAAGGCCTAGTGAGAGGTTTCTTTGAATAAGTATGAGGGTGTGTGTGTGTGTGGGGGGGGAGCCTAAATTCTTCTAAGTTCTATGCTAGGACTAAGCAGTGCAGGAGGACCTAACAGCCTGATGGCCTCTGAGGTGTCATGATCACCCCCCCCCACCCCCTTAGCAAAGCTCTCCCACCTGTCCTGGCTTCCCTCCCCCAGGGGCGGGGCTCTCCACCGTTGGAGGTGCTCCCACCACACCCCACCTTTCAGGAAGTGTGCGGCTTTTCTCTCCTCTCCTCTGATGTCTCTTGTACCATTTTTTTCCTCAGCACTATTTAAGAGCGATACACTGATACACTCTTCCGGAGCTTTCTTTTACTCTAATTTGTTGGGTCTCGGTCTCTCTTTTTAAAATGGCTCCTGCTTACATCATTGCCTGTTACGGCTGCTGAGTGCTGCTTCTGATCTAGGCTCCAGGAAGCCTTTTCTAGGGGGAGCTTGCAGTGGGCTGACAGTGTACACTGCTCACAGGCTCATTTCTGGAGGCGGGGGCTGCCAGCTGCTGCCAGCTGCTGGGTCCGTCCTTACCTCTGTCTTAGGTCCTGGTCTCAAACTCATTCCTCTGTCTGGGGATGCCAGCTGCTCTGGGCCACACTCAGTGTGATGCTATTTTCCTCCATGTCCAATATGTCCTCAGGATTTCTGACCTTCCTGTGACCTTCTTTAGTTATTGGGGTGCTCCTTCCACTCCTAGCTTGGTCAGAGGTTCACACTCCAAGCTGACTTTCCTCTCTGTGTGGATGCTGCCAGCTGCCAGCTGTTTGGGGCTGGCCTGGGGTGGCTTCCTGGGCAGCTGTTCTCCTCCCACCCCCACTCCCAGTGTTCCTTCGGGATTTCTGATGTTCCCTTGGCCCCACTTCAATTGTCGGGGCACTCCTCCCTGGCTTAGCTACATTGAACGGGCAATTTTTGACTATATTCTCAACGTTTTAAGTGGTTCCATGAGGAGACAATGTGCAGCTCTGTTTTTCAGCTGCCATCTTCTTGGAAATGTTTTTTTTTTTTTTTTTTTTTTTTTGAGGCAGGGTCTTGCTCTATATCCCTGGCCGTTCCTGAACTCACTATGGAGCCCAAGGTGGGCTTACAGCAGCCTCCCCAGTGCTGGGATTACAGGTGTTTGCCACCACATCTGGCTTATGTGATGCTGGGAAATCAAACTCGGGTAGTTAGTATTTGACATAGTACTTGCCAGGCAAGCAGTTTCACTGCTGAGCCTCCAGCCCCTTGGCAATCTTTTAAAATGCCTAAATTTTCTCCTTGTTATACTTTACTGTACATTTTATCATATTCGATAAATTAGACTTTGTATGGTGACAAAAAAGTTGAATGTTCCCAGCATCATCCAGGACATTTCACATGCCCTCACCTCAAATGTGCAGGATCCCATCCCAAACAATACCCGCATCCGGATTATAGGCATCTGGCAGGGCTGAAGTTCAAACTTGTGTTGAAATTCAGCTAGTCACATGATGAGGGTTTGAATTTGTTTTTTGGAAACCTCAGCAGACAGATTTTCTTTCAGGACACTCTTAGAAGTTTTCAAGTAATTTATGCTCACCTGGAGCTATAATTCTGCCATATTTTATTATTTTGTCCAGTGATACTAGGAGCAACCAACCAATGTTGCTATATTCCTTGGGTTTCCAAAAATGATCAAAGGATTGAGTATGGAGTCACTAAATTCCTTGTCTCTTATTAGCAGTGGACTGGGTGTATTAGGTGCATTTACTTTGCATATCTCTTTAAACAGTTCACACCATGGACTGGCTTCTCCACTTCTGAGGGAACTAACACTGTACTGCCTAAGAACAATGGTGCTCAGTACTATTAGAAGTCCTTAATAATTTCAGGCTTAATCAGAGCCATTTTTGGAAATTACAAAGCCAATAAAATAAATTGATTCTTAAAATTTTGTTTCTCTAAAATCATTCCTGGTAGTAAAGTATGCCTTAGTCACCATGCTCCAGAGAAACAGAACCTGTAGAATATATACAATTGTAAGAGGAGGACTTATTAGGTGGAATCACATCCTGAGAGACTGACTAGTCCCACACTGGCTGTGTGTGGGCTTTAAAGCCAGGGAAACCAGCTGTGGCTCAATTCAAGAAGCCAGAAGCCTTATGACAATAGAGAAGTCTGAGGTAGGAAGGCTAAAAGCCCCCTGGAAAGCAGCTGATGAAGTCTGCATTTGCAGTTTGGGGAACCTGGAATCTGATGTGTACGTGTAATGGCAGAAGGAAAAATCATACCCACTAAGGAAAGGTCAACTGAGCAAGACCTGGCAGCCCCCTTCTGTTTGCCATCCCCCCTGGGCCTCTGGCCTACTGGATGTGGCTGTCCACATGCATGTCAGGACTTCCTGCATGAATTTGCTGACCTACATGCGATCTTTTCTGGAAACATTCTCAGAGGCAGACTCGGAATTAGACTTAACCGTTCTCTAGGCACTCCTCAAGTTGGTCCCATTCACAGCTAAAGTTAGCCATCCTATGGGGCGTATTACAGTCACTGCAATCACTACGGGGTGGGTTTTATTCTTCTGCATATGGCTGTTTGTTTTCGCATCACCATTTCCTGACAACGCTGGCCTTTCCCCCAGTGCATCTTCTTGGCATCTTGCTCCTGAGTGCTGGAGTTACAGGTGTGCACCATTACATCTGGCAAGTGTGAACAGTTAATGTGCTCTATAGTCTTCACACTGGATTTTTAGCTGCACAAGAAGAGGTTGTCCTCAGACCATTTAAACATTGATGCTGTGCCTGTAACGATGCCCAGCACGCCACACTGAACTCCCTCTTTGGGCCTGTATTCCCACATCTGCCCAGCTAGGCCGCCAGGGTTCTGTTCTTTGGCTCACCAACAGTAGTCACTGTGGGATTAGCACACATTGTTGCCTGAACTCGACACTCACTAAACTCGCCCTGCCTTTTCTCCGCTGTAGACACTGGGAAAGCTAAACATGTGCAGTCTCTTCCTCTATTACATTTACCAGTGTCCATGCACTGTAGCTCTAAATAATCTTGGTGATCATGTAACTCCCCAGAATGCAAGGATGGGCGGGGAAGACAGCAAGGTTGTCCAGAGCAGGTGCCCTGTGACTCTTACTGCACCAGCCCAGGCCCTCTGGTTCCAGATGGTTCTTTCCAGTGTGTGTGATGAGGACCATGGGGACCTGGAACCTCAGGCCAGTCCTTCTTTTGCTGACAGTATAAACAATAAGTGATTTGTATCTTTTAAAAAAACCAGTTGGCTGTAGAAATATGTGTTTCCTTCTAGAGTCTCTTCTGTTTTTGTTGTCTGTTTTTAATGACAGTACTATGCTGTTTTGATTGCAATCACTGTGTAATGTGTGTTAAATCTGGTATTGTGTTACCTATAGCTTTGTTCCTTTGTTCAAGATTACTCTCACTATTCAGGGTGTTTTGGGCTTCCATATGGATTTTAAGATCTCTTTTTTCTAGTTTCATGAAAAATATCATTGGTGTTTTGATGGAGACTTTGGGTAGCACGGACTGTTTGTAAGAGGTGGAGGAAAGGCAGATAGACTGATTGAGGGTCTCACTATGTTTTCCAGGCTGGTCTCAAATTCCTGAGTTCAAGTGATTCTCCTGCACTAGCCTCGTGATTGGCTCTGGGTCCAAAGAGATATAATATAGTGCATGTCTTAGAATATTATTTTTGGGCTGGAGGAATGGCACAAGGTTAAAGCGCTTGCTTAGCAAGTACATGTCCTTGAATTCGATTCCCTAGCACCACATAAGCCGGGTAAGGTGGCACATGCCTGTAATCCCAGCACTTGGGGGCTGATGCAGGAAGATTGTATGAGACCAAGGCCATCCTGAGCTAGATAGTAAGTTCAGGATCAGCTTGGGCTACATAGCAAGGCCCTGTCTGTAAAAAGTATATTTTAATATTCTTGTAATCTGTAAACATGGAAGGTCTTTGTGTGTGTGTTGGGGGAGGGAGAGTGTCTTCAATTTTTGCACTAATATTTTGTAATTCTAATTATAAAGACTTTTCTTTTTCTTGATTAAATTTATACATGTGTGTATGTATGTGTGTTAATTTCTTAGTCACGTTCTCATCCTTGGAACACAAGACCTGACACCCTCAACTTAAGAGAGATAAGGTTTATTTTAGTTCATAACTCAGAGGTCTCTATCTGTTCATGTTTGGACAATGATGGCAGAATGGCTTGGCAGAGGGTGGCCACTCATGGCATGGAGGTAGAGAGTGACTGGTAGGATCTAGAGGCAAGAACATATCCTTCTCTTTTTATTCAGTTCAACCTACCAGTCTGTTGCTTGATGCCCCCCACATAAAATCTGGAGTGTGTCTTCTTTCCTTAGTTCGCTGGCCTTTGTGTCATCTACAGACACACCCAAAAATCTGCCCTACTGATCAGCTGGGTATTAATCCCTTCTCAAATTGATATAGCATGATAAAGAGTCACAATCCACCTTTTGTTAACTTGATAGCCAGTCATGTCTCCATAAGCTGTAGTACTCTCCAAATACAAGAGCCAGATTCATAAGTATGCCTAACATAATGCAACCATTCTGTGTGCAAATTGAAACTCATTTCCTCCAGAGACAGGAAGGCAGTCTACTCTTTGAGTTACTCTTGACATTCCACAGATTAAGTATTATAATGTACATTTAACAAGTGCCAGTATTATACCAATGAGTTCCATGAGTGTGAACCCACTGTCATACTTTGTTGGCTGTGACCTCTGTCCAGAAGGTCAGAAGTAATGCTGTGTAGAACATCATGATGGTAGAGGAGGCATTCTGTAAGTCCACATATGGTAGTTTTTATGAAAGTATTAAATTCAGGAAAGGCAAGTCCATATCTAGAATAAGTATCTATTCCCAAAAAGACTAGGTGCCGCCCTTTTCATAGTTGAAGTAGTCCAATACACAATAAACAACCGTCAGCAAGTTGCGAGTTGATTGCTTTGAAGAATACGTAAGGCACCCAAAGGTGGTCTCTGCTACTGTTAGAGTGGGCATTCAGCCCTGGCTATAGACATGTCAGCCCTGGTGAGTGGAAGTCCATATTGTTGAGCCCATGCATAATTTCCATCTCTGACACCATGGCAACTTTGTTCACAACCCCATTGTGCAACAAGGGTGGCTGAGGAAAGAGGTTGAGTGCTATCCACAGAATGAGTCATCCTGTCCAGGTGATTCTGTCTCTTCTGCCGAGGTCCCCTTTTGGTGAGCATTTACAGTATCTTTACATTCTTTATCCATATGAAGAGATCTATCCACATACCTCTTCTTCCTTTCCCCAAATGTCTTTTCTTTCACTCACACACACACACACCTGCAGACACTATATATATATATAACTTTTTGTGGCAGTCCAGGCTCTATGGTCCAGGATGGTCCTGAACTCACTACATAGCTCAGGCTGGCCTTGGACACATGGCAAACCTCCTATTTAGCCTCCTGAATTCTAGGTTTATGGGCATGTGCCACCATATGTAGCTTATGTGGTGCTAGGAAAACAAACCCAGGGCCTTGAGCTTGCTAGGCAAATGCTTTAACCGCTGAGCTCTTCCTCCAGCCCTCTCTCACCAGTTTGTCATCATGTCCTTACCAAATCCACACCATCCAGCCAGACCATTGGTGATAGCTCATGAATCAATATTTAGTAACATATCTGGCCATGTTTTTTCGAAGCAAAGTGTACAACCAGATGCATTGCCCAAAGGTATGCCCACTGTGAAGATTTTCCTTCGCTGCTGTCCAACAGGGGTGTTTTTGGATGAAGTTACCCATTTTCACGTGATGCCTGCATAGTGTGTGGAGCCATGTGTAGGCCAAATGCTAGTCTTCTCTT
Organism: Ctenodactylus gundi; assembly: GCA_004027205.1. Lineage (NCBI taxonomy): Eukaryota > Metazoa > Chordata > Mammalia > Rodentia > Ctenodactylidae > Ctenodactylus > Ctenodactylus gundi. Next base: position 234,346 of record PVKB01001836.1, on the reverse strand, counting down.
CCTTGTCAATTGATTTCTGAGATACCTTCAAGGCATCTTCTACTGTCTTAATGCAAAGTACATGGCTGTTTCTTTAATGTTAATCCTCTCAGCAACCTTGCTGTCTCTGTCACAGCATTGTGGGTGCTTCTTTTCCTGGTGAAACTGCAGACTTCCCACATCTGCTTTTGGCCTTCTGTTTTCTGATTCCCAATTTAGATATCACTAAAAGCAGCAAACAGAACCCAGGCATCACCCTAAACATGGGCTGCTTTGGAATTTTGCCTGCCTAATTAATTAGTCCACCATTCTTACTAATCTCAGTTTCAGACAAAGTCTTCAGGAGATGGGCAAAATCCAGACACACTTTTTGCCAGAGTGTAACACACAGGTGTCTAGACCAATTGCCAATAGAGTTCTCCTTCCAATCTGAAAACTCTTGAACCTAGCCTTCCTGATTTGCATTTCTATTGGGATTCTGGCCTTCTACATTCAAACCAGAATCTCCCAACCCGTTTGGTATAGAGGATTCTATGGCTTTTCCAGCTAGCATCTCCAAATCTTTCCAAAATTCTCCTGCAAGCCAGTTCCAAAAGTTTATAAATAACATGGTCTGGCAAAGTCATAGCAACACCTCATTTCTCTGGTACAATTTTCTGTCTTAGTTACTTTCTCATAACTGACACAACATCCAACATCCATAATTTAAGGAAAGAAAGGTTTATCTTGGCTCAAAGTTCAAAGATCTAGATTCATTTATGCTTGCCTGACAGTGGGGGGAAGGCTTCCTTATTTCTTTCCTGCTATTAGGAATGGGATTACTTTTATCATTTCTGTGTGTTGCCAGGAATCAAACCCTGAGGTCAGTGCTGCTGAAAACATGCTGTATCACTAAGCTACATTCATAGCCAGTGTTTAGTTGAAATTTTTGCGTTTGAATATATTAAAAAGGTCTAGTGTATTTGCACAATTAAGTACGACTCTGCCATTAAGAAAAATTTGAATCATTTGTAGGAAAATGGGTATACCTTGGGGGTGTTATGCATAGCAAAATGAACTGGATACAGAAGATTAAATATCTCAGAGTTTCTCTAATATGAGCACCAAACCATGAACAAAAGTAAAAAAGATGGAAGAAAGTAACAAATAATTTCTTTCTCAGAAATTTTGTTTTGAGACAGGGTCCCACTCTATTGTCCTGATTGGTCCTGAACTCACTATAGAGCCCAGGCTGGCCTCCAACTTACAGCAATCCTCCTGCCTCAGCCTCCCAAGTGCTGGGATTATGGAGGAGTGTGCCCCCCACCCCATCCAGCTTATATGGTGCTGGGTAATCAAACCCAGGCCTTGGTCTTGCTAGGCAAGCTCATTTACCCGCTTAGCTACACCCCAACCCCTGCAAGTTTGTTTTTGGTATATAAAAACGCTACTGATTTTGTGTTCTGTAAGGTTACTAAATTTGTAATTTGTAATTTTTTTTTTTTTGAGACAGGGTCTTGTTCTGTAGTCTAGGCTGGTCCTGAACTCACTGTTGTAGCCCAGGCTGGCCTTGGGATCACAGCAGTCCTCCTGCCTGTGCCTCTCCAGTGCTGGGATTACAGGCCTGTGCTATCACACCCGGCTTTCTGTGGTGCTGGGGAATCAAACTCAGGGCCTTGTGCTTGCTAGGCAAACGCTTTAACTGCTGTGCCATTCCTCCAGCCCCTGTTCATCATTTCTAACAGCTTCTTGGCAGAATCCAGGTTTTTATGTGTCTAGAATCATGTCCGCAAACAGGAATAACGTGACTTTCTTTCTATTTGTAATACCTTTTATTTCTTTTTCTTGCCTAATCTGGCTAAACCTTGCACTGTTACATTACACAAAGTTGTGAGAGTGGACATCTTTATCTTGTTCCTGGCCTTAAAGGAAATGTTTTCAGCTTTTTTTCCATTCAGTATCATGTTAGCTGTGGATTTATAACACGTACTCTTTTTTATGTTGAGGCAAAATCTTTCCACACCTTATTTTTTCAATTTTTTCATGAAGTAATGCTGAATTTTATCAAGTTTTTTTTTCTGGGTTGAGATGATCATATGATTTTTATCCTTCATTCTGTGCATGTTCAAATTCACTGACTTGTGTTCATTAAATCATTCTTGCATCCCTGAAATAAACCCAACTTGATAATGGTGATTTTGCTTATTTTATTATTATTATTAGTACTAGGAATTGAAGCCAGGATCTTTGCACTGAACCACATTCCTAACCCCTTTTCTTTCTATCTTGAGACAGTGTGTCACTAATTCAGTGAATTGTTCCAGCTGAGCTCAACCTTTTGATCCTTCTGACACAACTCCTCTGAGTGCTGGGATGATAAACAGATGCCAACACTCTCAGCTGAATGATCCTTTTGGTTTACTGTCAGCTTCAGTTTGCTAGGATTTAGATGAAAATGTTTGCATTTGGATAAAAAAGATGTGGTATGTTTACACAATGGAGTACTACTTAGCCATAAAAATCTGAATCATTTGTAGGAAAATGGATATACCTTAAGGCCATTATGCTTAGCAAAATGAATCAGATATCGAAGGTTAAATATTACCAGGGTTCTCTATTATGAGCACCAAACCATGAAAACATGTAAGAGATATGGGAGAAAGTAAGAAGATATTCTTTGTAGAGAAGAAAAGGGAATTGTGAGGTGTGAGAGTGAGAATAGGGAAGAAGTATAAAACGATCAAGATACAATATGTAAATGCACTAATTTCTTAGGCTGATCGTGTATCACAAATACATGCTAATGAAAGCTAAAAAGTATTTGCATCTGTATACATCACAGATATTGGTCTGTGGATTTTTGTTGCATCTTTTTCTGGTTTTTGACTCAGAATATTTCTGGCTTCATAGAATGAATTTGAATGGCAACTTTGTTTTTTCAATTTTTTGTTTTATTTCATAATAACTCATACAATTTTTTTTCTTTAAAAGCTTGGTTAACTTGGCACTGTTGAACCTGATTGTAATCACAGATACTCAAGAGATTGCAGTAAGAGACCAGTTGAGTTCAGGGCCAGCCTAGGCACAGTGAGATCCCATCTCAAAACAAGAAATCTGATGAAATGCACACGATTTGTTCATTCTTTCATATATATTTACTTAGAGACAGTATCTTGCTCTGTAGACCAGGCTAGGCTTTATGTGGTGCTGAGGAATTGAACTCAGGGCCTTGTGCTTGCAAGACGAGTGCTTTAACTTCCAGTCCATCTTATATTTTTAAAGACTTGCCTTGTGTTTGGAGAAAAACTGATGAATTAGTGATAAGAATGTTGGGAAAAAAAGGTTTACTTTGCTGCTGTTATATGAAGTCTGTAGATGTCTGTTAGGTCTACTTGGTCTTTAGTTTAGGATTAAGCCTGATGTTTCTTTGCTTTTATTTGGATGACCTAAGTGTTCGTGAGAGAGAGGTGAAGATATCCACTGCAATTGTATTGGGAGCTGTCTGTCTCTTTTTATTTTATTGTTTTACAATATTGAATGTGCTAATGTTTGGTGCGTGTATGTTTACAATCATGTCTTCCTGGAAGATTGTCCATTCAACAGTATGTAGTGATCTTTGTCGCTCCTAATTTTGACTTGAACTCTACTTTGGTAGGTGTGAAATGGCCACTCTTGTTTTTGGATCCCATTTGTATGCAATATAATTTTTCCACCCTTTCTTTGCAGATGAGTTGTGTTTCTTGCAGGCAGCATGTACTTTGGTTTTTATCTTTTTATTTTTTGGAGAGTAGAGAGCAACTTTATTAGAATAAATACAAAAAAGTAAAGTGAACTGTATGAACTCTCAGGCAGACAGGTCAGGGGTAAGATAAACTGGTTTAGTTTTAAAACCCAATCTGCCAATCTGTACCTTGTAATTGAAGAATTAAGACCATTTACATTCATGGTTATTGAAAGGTATATACTAACTCCTACCATTTTGCTATTTTTGTGATGTTTGTTTTCTAATATTTTTTAACTTGTTGTTTGAAGGATTTCTTTAGGTGTATTGTAAAGTCTGGCTTACCATTCAAGAATTCCTTTGTTTCTGTCTTCATTTATTCAATTCTGAAGGATAGCCTTGCTAAATATAGTAATTTAGCTTGACAATTATTTTCCTCCACTACTTTTATTAATATACATATGCAATACATAGTGTTTACAGTGGAATTGAGTATTTTGTGCACATATATATCATATCCTTCACAATCCCTTCCCATTTCTGGCCCTCCCACCCCCTCCCTATCCCTTCCCCCAACTCTGGCTATCACTTCATGTAGAATGTCTGTATTCTGGGTTTTCCAAGTCACAGAGATTATACAGTATTTAACATAATTAATCTTCTGCATCTAAGTCACTTAAGTCACCAGCTCAGCTTCCTGTTCTTTGAATGGGCTGCATGTTCCAATCTTGATGCCTCTTCTCTGAGTCCAACTGACCCCTTTACTCGCATATATTCCAAAGTTCTTTTTTTTCCTCTATGTTTTGCTGTATTTTTGTTGATATCCTTTAACCTGGCCTTCCTCTATTAGCACCTGTCTTGTCCCTAGACAGCAGTGTGGAGTGGGAAGGCCTGTAATATGCTTTTATAAACCGTGAAGGCCCTTGAAATCTCTAGCAGCTACAGAACCCACTCTTGAATTCCAAAGACTCTTAAATTAAAACTGTGTGTCCCAGAGGTCTTGTATATTTTTTTTCATAATTTCTCTAAATAGTAAAGAAACAGTCATTCATCAATCTTGTCTTCAAACCCTCCGACTCTGTTCTGTTTGATCAAACCTACCAGTGAGACTTTCCACCAAATTCTCATTTGGCTTATTAAATTCGTTTCCAAGATTTTTTCCAAAATCTCTAAATCTTTATTGTTTTATATCTTGCATGGCCTTTACTTCATTGTGATGCTTATTTGTATCCTCTTTTGAGTTCACTTTTTTTTTTTAAGCAATAAGTTTGAGAAAGTAAAACTCTTGAGAAGGGGATGAGAGGGGGTCTTGAGTGAGGGTCCTGTGGGTGGCAGACTGAAGTGCTTTATATTTTGCCCATGTGGTTTCAGGTGGTCTTCTATGGCAGGGATTGTAGAAGACATAAGCCCACTAATTACCGTAAGGCATCTAGAAGAGACTGGGAAGAGGAGAAGCTGCCTGTTTTAGCTGCTTCTCCTTTACTGTTCCCTGAGGGGTCAGGGCCTTAACTGGGACCTTGACTCCACCTTGATTCCACTTCTGTTCGCACATCTGCTGGAATTAGTCTTCCCTATCTTCCCTAGCATTTCCCCGCTCTGAGGAGACCACCATATTTCTCTAGGAGCAGGGGATGCCTATCTATCTGGCTGCTTCATGCTGAGATTGGGCGATACTGGGGAGTGGGGGTCTCCTTCAGAGGCTGTGTCCAGCAGCCCATGGTAGAAGGGTTGGGTCACATGAGGCCCATGTGTGGCACCATGGATGGTCTCAATTCTTAAGTTTTCCAAGTTCCAATGAGCCCCCAAAATGTTACCACTGGTGTTGCCTGATGTCTGGTTTCAGAAACTCTTGATATAATTAAGAATAATCAGAGTTCACACAGAAGATTTAAGGAAAGTTTATTGAGAAAGTAAAGCTCTTGAGGAGAGGTCAGGAGGGTGTCTCAACTGAGGGTTCCTCATTGATTGCTTTTATAACCACTCTTGTATTTCATCTGCTTTGCTGTCACTTGATAACTATGAAAGTTTTCATTTTGGCTGAGCAATAGCTTTGTTGTTGTTTTTGTTTCATATGTATATATAAATATATTTGAGACAGGGTCTCACTTTGTAGCCCAGGTGGATCCTGAACTTACTATATTCCCCAGGCTAACCTTGGAGTCATGGCAGCCTCCCAAGTGCTGGGATTATAGGCATGTGCCACCATACCCAACTTTATATATGGTGCTGGGGAATTGAACTCAGGGCCTTATGCTTGCTAGGCAAGTGCTGTAACTGTTGTGCCATTCCTCCAGGCCTATTTCCTGTATTTCTATATTAAGAAGGGTTCAGCTGTTGGTTTGGGTACCTTTTCTGCGGGTAACTCTTCTAGGTACCGGGAGTGCAATTGTGAAAACAACCTTCTCTTGAAAGTGCGTCTACGCACGTCAGATTTGTTGTGTTCATTGTATTTTCAAAGTATGCTTTCCTTATTACTTCTTTGGTACCTGTCAGATCTCAACTTTGGAGCATGATTCACAAGAAGTCCCAGTCCAAGCAAGGTTTACTGAGAGTACAAGGTGCTGGACTGTACTCAAGAGTAAAGCAGCAGCTGCAGCCTCTGAGGCAGGGAGTCTTTTTTATTCTGTAAGAAAAGGGGCCTTGAAAAGTTTCTGCATGACAGCAGCCTTTAAGAGTTTCTGCATATTGTGTGTGTGTGTGTGTGTGTGTGTGTGTGTGTGTGTGTGTGTGTGGTTGGGGGTTCTAGGGACCACTGGGGCTATGTGGACCTGAGTCATGTGGCAGAAAAAGGAGAAACAGGGACTTCTGGTCAAGACGGTGGCAAAGTAACAGAGTTACTCAATGTCTCCTCAGGACCTACTTCTAAAAAAGTTGAAAATACAGTCAAAAACTACCTGTTCAATAAAGCTAGAACAGGGAGGAGTGCCCCAACAACTGAAAAGAGGCCACAGGAGGACAGAAACCCCCAAAACACATCAGAAATGGAGGTAAACATTAGCCCAGGAAGTTGCTCCAGCCCGACTGCGAACGGCTGGGAACCACTGGCATCTGTAGACAGAGAAAAGCTCGCCTGGAGCCCAGAACCTGTGACAGATAGAGGAGAGGAAGGAGTGCCCTAACAACTGAAAGAAGGCCACAGAAAGATCAGAAATCCTGAACATATATTGAAAGTGGAGGGAAACAGGAAGCAGTTCCAGGCTGACTAAGTGTGATACTGAGCTGCAGGCATACACAGAGAAAGCCCAAAGCCTGGAACCTCCAAATGAGGTAGCTGCAGGTCCGGAAGTGGGAACTGACAGTAACTGGTAGTCCCATGAGCCTGCTGGTAGTGCACACTACAAATGCAGTGTGACCTCCACCTAGAAAAGATCTCCGAGAGCCTATATCAGAAGCAGTGCTGGACAGCCATACAGGCAGTGATGTACACAGGAGACACTTAAGAAGACCCTCAGCCTGTACTGTTTAGAGTACAAAAAGCTCACAAGAGCACAACAGCGCTTTCTGGGGTCACTCTTTAAACAGTGCCGAGGAAGAAACTGGCACAAGAGGCAGCTGTGGAGAGGTGAGAAAGGCCTCTGCACCCCTGAATAGCCTGGGTGTAGTGGGAGCACCTCTGAGGATGGAGAGCCCCACCCTCAGGGAAGGGAAACCAGGACAGGCTGGAGAGCTTTGCTGAGGGGGCTGGGGGTAAACAAGCCCCCTCGGAGGCCAGTGGACTGTCAGGGCCGCCCTCACTGGCTACTCCGTGCACAGAGCTCAGAGGAACTGTGGCTCCGCACTACACCCTCATAGCTGTTCAGAGAAACCCCTCTGTTAGGCCTTTAAAGTGAAGTCTATCAACAGAGACATGGGAGGAAAACAAGACAACAGGACACCCACAGAAAGGCCTGAGACCCCAGAAACTAATGTCCTGGGCCCTGAAACAGTGGCTACTCATTATTCCAGCTCTTTGCAGGAGTGCTGGGACCTCCTTCTCACCTAAGTTCTGTGTGTCATTTGGTGTTCTACACAAAAGATTGTGTCTTGTCTGGAAATAGAGGTAATTTTACTTCCTCTCCAATCTAAGGGCCTCTTTTCCTTACTTAATTGCCCTGGCTAACACTTCCAGTACTCTGTGAGCCTTTGCTGAGGCAGTCTTATTGCCTTGGTGTTGATGGTTGCCAAAGGTTAGTGGCAGTGAAGTTTGCTGCACTGATTCTTCCCTTCATGAACGATTTCTCTGTAGCATGTAATGCTGTCAAACTGCATTTCACTCATAGCATTCCCTTTAAATTTAGTCAATCCTCTTGAGCCCTGCTGTTGCTCATGCAGCACTGTAAATTCTTTGTCAACATTCATTGCATCACCAGAAGATTTTATCTTAAAAAAACAAATTCTTTGCTTATCTCTTCAGAAGTAGCTTCTTATCTGCTTGTTTTAGTTTAAGAGTGAAGCAATTCACATACACTTTCCGGCTCCTTCTCATTCTATAATTCTCCTAAGTTACTTCTTCCTCTCATGCACTGAACCTCTCAGTTACCCACGAGTGCTGGAATATACATTTTCCAAGCATGTTAATTCTGATACGTGTACCTTCCCCCATGAATTATCAGTATTCTGTCATCATCTAGAAAGAGTCCTTTCCAGGTTTTCAGGTTACTTCGTCCCAAACTCATCAGAGTAATTACTAAGAGTCAGTCTTAGGGTATGAATCTGTTATATAAGACATGAGAGTCACAATTAGTTCTTGAATCATAGGCTGGAAGCAGATGCTGTGTTAGGTATGAAAACATCATCTTAGTAATGTACACCTCTATCACAGCCCCTGGGTGACCAGGTACATTGCTAATTCTGAAAGCAATACTTTTCTCCTGAGCTCTAGGTCTCAACAGTGGTTTAAAATGCTGTAACTAAGTGCTGTCACCAAGGCTTTTGTTCTACCTATAAACCACAACAGAGTAGGTTTAGTGCTTTTTTTTTTTTTTTTTTTTTTTTTTCG